>JASDQU010324199.1:0-13059 GCA_032191745.1 Picea mariana
GGAGTCCGTATGGAGAAGTTATTGAGGTCTGTTCGCCGAGCCAAACAGGCAAAATTTTGATGCTGACTGGGCAGGCCGTACAGCTGACGTGGCGTTTTAATATAACCACGGGCTACATTATACAACCCAAATTTTAAACCACAATAATATAAAATAAAAACCAAACTTTATCCCACGCTCCCTCCGGTTGATACATGTGGTTTTATGGAATAACCAATGGAACCGTGGGTTCCACCCAACTCCAAATCCCGCGCGTTTTTTAATACATAAACGGTTGTATGGAATGAAATGTTTAACCCTAATCTTTGTTAACTCCCGCGCGTGCCGGTTAAAAGGATTTTCGGTCATATGACACCATAGAACCGGGGGTTGAACCCACACTCCGCGCTATACACCATAGTCCTGGACATATGGTAAATGCCAACGTAACCACGGGTTTTGTATCAATTGTGAACTCTAGCGTGAATGCTTGTGGGAACGGACACATATAACCATAGAATCGGGGGTCGGGGCTAGCCCCGGCCCAACCCCCCTTCATATAAAACCTTGTCCAAATTCAAATATAATAACACTCATTCATATAACAAGTGACAACACGTGGCTTAATGGCCCAACGGACTTTGTTAAGGCGATTGAAAGGAGGGGAGGTCCAGGGGTCGAACCCCTCGGCCTCCATAAATTTTTAATAACCAAACATAGACCAAAATGAGGGGACACGTGGCGCCCTCCGATTGGGCCATGTGTCTCCTTACTATTTGCTTTCAACCGGACACGTGTCACCCTTCAATAGGTCAACCATCAGCCAATACGAATATGCCACGTCAACACTGCCACATCATCAATTCCACGCTAACTGTACAGTCGCCACGTCATCCCAGCCACATAGGATGCTGACGTCAGCAGGTGCCACGTGTCACCCATCTAGTGGTGACACGTGTCACCTCCCAATTGGTCCAACCGTGTGTTGAAAATGCCAAAAATGTATGACACGTGTCACGCCCAGGAGATGCCATGTGTCTCGTACGGTCTTGCCACGTCACTGTACGGCCACCACGTCAGATGTACGACCTACCACGTCAACTGTACGGCCTGCCCAGTCAGCATCAAAATTTTGCTTGTTTGGCTCGGTGAACAGACCTCGATAACTTCTCCATACGGACTCTGTTTGCGAAAATAAATATACCGCCGAAATCAGGAGAACGAGACGGACGCAATGGCACTGTTTTCGTTGCATTCCGATCACTTTGAAAATTGAGCACTTTTTAGACCCCTGGTCCAGATTCTGATCACAACATATACCAGATCCAATATTCTAACATATCATTATAACTAGATCTACCATTTTGTAACCATTTACATTCATTTCAGTTCATTCTCCATTAAATATCATAACTATTCTAATGTGTGCTTGATCTTACTACTACAGATTCATTGATTCAACATAACTAACATAAATAAATAAAACATTCCAAAAATGACACAATTTTTTACCCTGGTTCACCCCCTGGGCTACGTCCACAAAGATCTAGCATTATTCACTCTTTCATTATTCTTCATCAAAAGTCATAGCATTGAGCGCATTACATATGGACACAAATGAAGATAGTGGTGAGGTTGACAAGATCGCACCAAGTTCCACAACTTGCGAACTTACCCTCAGTTACAATGCATATATCTCTCTCAAAAACAGACTCATCTCCAAAACTAGCTCAATAACTCAACACACACACCATCCAAACTCTAACTAGATCTCCTCAGATATTAGAATACATATTTATACTACAAAAATGGGTTAAAAATCATTATAATAATGACCAAAACCCCAACCCACTAACCCAAGGTGAGTTATGTTTGTCCAGTTTCTAACTTCTTGCGTGCGGTTGATCTGCATCCTTCTTTTTTCCTTCCTTATTTCTCCACGTTGTTTTTCCTTGTTATCCGGTGTGTGCTCCTTTTCTGGTCCCTTTTCTAACTATCTTCCTTGATTTTCGTGTTGTTCCCCCAAATGGCTTGCGCCAACACCAACATTGTCAGCGATTTGGCCATGTTGAAGATCAGTGCTTCGATCTGCATCCTTGCAAGCAGTGTAGAAAGCACAATCATCCTTCATATAGGTGTTTTAAACACAATACCACTGCAAGAGTAACGAACCACTATGGGTGGATTCCTTCATGGAGATGGTCATCAATAGCCAAGAAGATATCTCTTTCACATCGACAAATCCATTCTCAAGTATTGACACATATTGCAGTGGACATATTTTCATCTTCTCACCTTGTCCCTGACAGAGGGGAACAACATCAGTGATTGACAATCAGGCTTCTAGTTTTGAATTCCTATCAGTCTAGCACTAATAAATGAACATGATTGGTTTGTGGTTTTCCTTAAACCACCACTTAGTAGAAGACTTACAGCTTCTGCTAGACAATGGTTTGTGGTTTTCCTTAAACCTCCCCTTGGTAGAAGGCTTTTAACTTTTCTACATCATAGTTTAATGTCATATTTAAACCAACATCGAGAGCAATTCCAATTAGTAGAAGACATCAACTGACAGTTTCTAGCTAACTTCATAAATGTTCCAGGAACCATTGAGCCAAGAGCAGGGTTCCATAGTTTGTGTTCATCCTTAAACCACCAGATTGGTTTGTGGTCTTCCTTAAACCACCACCTCCATTTAGTATAATACATCAGCTTCCGCTATCTATTCAATTTTTGGTCATCCCAAAACCACCAGATTCAAAGAGAAGATTCAGCCATCAGTAGTTACACACTTCGAGATTTCAGCTCCCACTTTTAGATATCATCTCTCACCTTGGAATTTTTCTCCAGGCCATGGTTTCCTTCTATTTTATGCTTTATAAAGGGAATGGGCGTGAAAACCTTGACCAAGCTCGTGCTAAAAAATATAGTATTCCTACAATCAATTATGTTAGCACTTAAAGTCACACTTTGACTGCTAAAGTGTAAGCTCAACACCCATCAGAATGTAAAAGATAATTTTGGTTTTGAATAGGTGGATCAACAAGATGGATAAAGAAAGAGCGAGGGATGCAAACTATAGATTAGTAGGCTACATCAATGGGCAATGGATTCAAAAACATCCTACTCATCGAAGGCACAAAAGATGCTCAACAAAAAACAAGATTATATGCTGATAGGTGGAAGAATGAAGAAGGAAAACATAAGATAGAATGTTCACTAAACAAAGATCCTCTCAATTTAATGAATCAAAAAATACTTGAATATAAAAAATGATTGATGGGAAAAATACAACAGATCCTCTGCTGCTTATGGATCCATAAATCATTGACATCCTTTGATCCTCAAATCTGAAATATATTCAAATAAGAAGAAATGTAAAAAAAAGAGTTACAATCTGAAATCACAGCTCTCATGAGTCTCCAATAGCATTAATGCTTACAATCCTAAAATGCCCACAGGCTTACAAATGAACACACACATGAAAATTGCATGCTACATCTCTCTCTAGCCTCTCTTGGCTCATGAATCCCCTTCTCCAATAGAGATCTCCTTCCTTAAATAGAAAATAGAATCCAAATAACCTTAGGAGGTCAAATCCCATCTCCTCCATTGTATTCTAAGCCTTGGAGATAGGTGGCAACAATCAAAGAGACAAAAATCCAACAAACTGCTAATTTTCAAGAATTTGTTGGAAGTCATTAATAAATTGTTTCCACCTCATGCATGAGGCCTTTGATGGAGCTGAATATTAGGTGAAGGTGTCCCTTGACATCCAATTGATCCTTGAGAATCCATTCAAATCCTCCTTGACAGGTGGCAACCTCCCAACAAGGCAAATACCAAAAACCGTGACTGCTACAGGAAATTAGGTAGCGTCGTTGTGCAGATTCGATAATGCCACTTCTATGTCTAATATCTCTCAAACCATAATGTAGTTTGTAAAACTAAGAGATATTTTTGTTATTTGGAATTTTATGAACAAAAACCTCCTCTAGTTTTCAAAAATACCTTCTCAATTGTTCACAATCCAAGTTTTAAGTTAGTGACTCAAAATTGGTAAAATAACTCTGCACAATTCATTTTCTGCCAAAATTTAGGTAGCACCTGCCTGTGTGTCTGAGTGTGATTGGGTAGCAAAAATCGGTGAGTGATTTTGATGCTTGAAATTGGAGATTGGGCATAACCCAATATAGTTTTAATTTCCCCCAAAATAAATAAAATACCCCATAACAATTGTATTCATTTGTCAAAATGAATATTGAAGGATTTATGCAATGTTGAGGCATAAACCAATCTTGTGCTAACATAGGCTCCATGGGGGATAGAGTCCTCCCTGTGAGTCTCTAAGAACTCTTGTATTTTCAGTGCCTTATCCTGGGTCTACTCCCAACCTTTAACTTATGCAATCTGCTTTGATCTGTGAACTTCAACTGAAACCAAATGCAAATGAAAACTAAAACTGACAAAAATGATGAAAATGATGCTTGTTCAACAAGCTTATTGCACACACCTACTCTAATTATTGGGAAAATGAAGCATTCAAGTTACATGAAACAACCAATGAAGCCATTTCATCATTTTTCAACTGTTTGAAGCTTTGAAATGTGCTTCCATAAGCACCATAGATAATTCTTACTTGAAGGCACATCAAAAAAACATTTGGCAATACACTTTCCATTGAAGAAATCAATGAGCCTAGGCCCACTTTCTGCTTGCAGACAGTCTGTAAATGGATCATGAAAAACATAATCAATACTTGCCCCTGCGACATTGCTTTGTGTAAAAAGGAAAAGTATTGCATTAGGTCCTTCCTCTATTATTCTTGGTTGTTGTATGGATTGATGATTTTTTGATTCATCCTCAATGCATATGGCCTTGGTCCACTCTTGGTCATGAGGTGTATTAGGAAAATGGCTTAGTGATGCTTGTCTTTCTTTAATTTCAACCTTTCTCATATGATCACATGGCATTTTATCTTGGCTGCTTGATGAAACTAAGTGTGTGTCTTCAAGAGGAATAGGAGGTTGATAGGGCAATTCATCACAATTAGAAGTGCTTTGGAAACTACATTCTTCTGTCTTATCTTCTAATTGTGAGGGATATTCATCATAGCTTGGCTTATGGTCCCAATTTCTCATATTTTCACCCTCTAAAATTAGATTATCATCTTTTTCAGCAACAAAAATATGACATGAGGGTTGAAACAAGCTATTGTTTCTTTGATGTGAAGGGTACTTCTCTGATATAAGGTATTCAATAGACTGTTCATGGAAATCATCTTCATAATCATCATACAAAGGTGAATCAATGACCATTTGACTATTAATGGTTGAAGGGATTAGTAAAATAGATGGGACAACTGGTTGTTCAATGAAAACATTCTCATAGTCATCAAAACTTGGCAAATCATGGCACACTGGTTCATTAACAGTAGGAGGGATTACAATAACAACTGGTAAGCTATGAATTCGTTCATGACAAGCTGCAACACTATTCTTATGATGAAATAAATCTGAACCTAAGATGACCTCTTGAATTAAAGAATCGAGAAAAGGAGGAGAAAAGGAAATGATGGATTGTCCATATTGATGTTTCTCTTGGGGGCCTAGATTTTGACATGAATGATGCATTTGTTCTTCAAATTTAGGAAACGAATTATGAAACTTATCATCTAAGTCCTACTCTCTACAATCAACTTCTTCACCATCACCGCTAGAGGAATCACTTGCTGAATCCTGAATATATGATGCATACCCCTCACAAAAAATCTCAAAAAGTCTTTCAGCTGGATAAATTATCTTGCAATGAGAATAAAAAACATCATGAAAGTCCTTCAAAGAGGAAATACTAGAAGCAGGGAGTGTTATATACCATTGCCTCGCATCTCCTTCGAATGAATACATGAACATTTTCATCAATATATCTTCGTGATGGATGTCAAGTTGCTGCATCAAAGCATGGAATTCATGAACATGCTCAAAAGGGTTGTCATCCTCACCTTCATAAAATATGGGCAACAGATCTTGCCATTCATCAATTTGAGGCACAGGATGTGGATAACCATCTATGGCTGAGAAATTGAGTGGGGCAAGCCTCCTAACCAGGATAGCCTTCATAGCCATTTAATTGGTCTCATCCCCAATGGAGTCACCAACATATTCTGAAAAATGGAGTCGCTATGGTGAATGTGCAGTCTTGAAGGTGTCCAAATTTAGTCACCATCTAAAGTTGGAGTTGTGCAGTGTCGTTCTTCCTAGGGAGATTTTCAATCAGCTCAAATCCGTCCCTGGCAACGGCGCCAATTATGTTTGCACTGAAAGTCATACTTTGACTGCTAAAGTGTAAGCTCAACACCCATCAGAATGTAAAAGATAATTTTGGTTTTGAATAGGTGGATAAACAAGATGGATAAAGAAAGAGAGAGGGTTGCAAACTGTAGATCAGTAGGCTACACCAATGGGCAATGGAGTCACAAACATCCTACTCATCAAAGGCACAAAAGATGCTCAACAGAAAACAAGATTATATGTTGATAGGTGGAAGAATGAAGAAGTAAAACATAATATAGAATGTTCACTAAACATAGATCCTCTCAATTTAATGAATCAACAAATACTTGAATATAAACAATGATTGATGGGCAAAATACAACAAATCCTCTGTTGCTTAGGGATCCATAAATCATTGACAACCTTTGATCCTCAAATATGAAATATATTCAAATAAGAAGAAATATAAAAAAAAGAGTTACAATCTGAACTCACAGCTCTCATGAGTCTCCAATAGTAGTAATTCTTACAATACTAAAATGCCCATAGGCTTACAAATGAACACACACATGAAAATTGCCTGCTACATCTCTCTCTAGCCTCTCTTGTCTCATGAATCCCATTATACAATAGATATCTCCTTCCTTAAATATAAAATAGCATCCAAATAACCTTAGGAGGTCAAATCCCATCTCCTCCATTGGATTCTAAGCCTTGGAGATAGGTGGCAACAATCAAAGAGACAAAAATCCAACAAACTGCTAATTTTCAGGAATTTGTTGGAAGTCATTAATAAATTGTTTCCACATCATGAATGAGGCCTTTGATGGAGATAAATCTTAGGTGAAGGTGTACGCTGACATCTAAATGATCCTTTAGAAGCTATTTGAATCCTCCTTGACAGGTGGCAACCTCCCAACAAGGTGAATACCAAAAACCGTGACCGCTACAGGAAATTAGGTAGCGTCGTTGTGCAGATTCGGTAACACCACTTCTATGTCTAATATATCTCAAAAAATAACACATTTTGAAACCTAAGAGAGGTTTTTTTTATTTGGAATGTTATGAACAAAAACCTCCTCCAGTTTTCAAAAATACCTTCTCAATTGTTCACAATCCAAGTTTTAAGTTAGTGACTCAAAACTAGTAAAATAACTCTGCACAATTTGTTTTCTGCCAGAATTTAGGTAGCGCCCGCCTATGTGTCTGCGTGCGATTGGGTAGAAAAAATATGTGAGTGATTTTTATGCTTGAACTTGGATATTGGGTATAACCCAATATAGTTTCAATTTTCCCCAAAATAAATAATATATCCCATAACAATTGTATTCATTTGCCAAAATGAATATTGAAGGATTTATGCAACGTTGAGGCATAAACCAATCTTGTGCTAACAAATTCCAATTGAGTTTTCCCAACTTCCAAACCTAAGACATGTAGATCTATGTGGCAGTTGTAATCTAACTGAACTTCCAAATACTTTCTCTCAGTTATTGCATATTCAATATCTATCATTGCGAGAATGCATCTCTCTTTCCATCCCACCCGACATTTTTGGAAATATTTCCACACTTGAGTATGTAGACTTCAAAGGCTGACGAAACTTGGTATCTTTGCCACTGGGAATCATATATCAAAGTCATTTAAGATATCTGAATTTACTAGATATTGGTTTATTACAATTACCTAACAAGTTGGGAATACTAGACCATTTAGAGCAACTAAAAATTGGGAGCCCAGCATTAACAGAATTACCACTTTCTCTATTCAATTTGAGGGGTTTAACAATGTTGATTCTGTATGAATGCTCTGTTCTATGGCACATATTATCAGAAGAAATTGAAGCACTGAATATCAATTTTTTTTCTATTAACGCGTGTCCAATAGGCAACTTTATTTTCCCGAATGAGGAGAGTTGAAGTCAACAACTTACAAAAGGTTACAAAAAATCTCTTGGTGCCTCTATCTCTTCTTAAGAAATAGTATCTTGCTCTACCTTACAAAATACGGTCTCCCCTAAATGCCTCTAAGCATCTCTATATATACTTTTCTGGCTCACCAACCATTATAATGTATTACAAAAACCCTAACCCTGGTGACGTTAGGTATTCCATGCACGCGCACATCCTGCTCTTCCTTCCAGTTGGCGCTTTCCTCGTGCATGCCTTCCTTCCAAAAATATCCTTTCTTTCCGCTTTGGCCTACTTCAAACAATAATATGATATTCATATATATTTACTTCTCCTGTAATCTGTGATCCTGTAGATCTACTTTTCCTGTAATCTACTATTCTTACAGATCTATTTTTCCTGTGATTTGTGATTCTTACAGATCTACTTTTCCTTTAATCTGCGATCCAGTATATCTACTTTTCATATAATATGATATTCATGCAAATATTTTTTTCCTATAATTTGTGATTCCTACATATCTACTTTTTGTATAATCAACGATTCCTGTAGATCTATTTTTCCTGTAATGTGTGATTTCTATAGATCTATTTTTTCTATAATTTGTGATTCATATATATCTACTTTTTCATGTAATATGTGATTCTTGTAGATCTACTTTTGAGAGAATAGAAACCGAAGAGAAAATGACGAAATGTTATCATCGGCTAAAGTAAAATGCAAACTGAAGAAAAAATGACAAAATGTCCTTATCAACTAGAGTAAAATGCAACACATATGAGATGAACAACATTAACAACTTCAACTAGTGAAGCAATTAAGAATCGATTCCTCAATTATTCCTTGTAATAGGACAACATAGGAAGCATATATCATCTTGTCATCATCCCTTACACTCCAAACCTTGAGGCCAACTTCAACAATGCCAAAACCCAACCATAATTGAAATAAATAGCAAAAAAGAATAATCCAAAAAATATAACTGAACATCAATTATGCATCAATAAAATATTACTCTAATATAAACTTAACTAATCACTATATATATCCAACAAAAACATAATAAAACAAAATTGAATACTACAAACAATTTATTAATATTAATTTAATTATAAAAAATCATTTATGACATTATAAATTTACAATTTCCATAAAATATATCACTACACTAATCCAAAAACACATTTGCAATTTTTTTTTTGGAAATTATAATACCTACCCTACTCTTAATTATATAAAATATAAATTCACTAATTGTATAATTTCATTACTCTTAAAAAAAAATCTTAATAACAATATTTGTGATAAAAATTTCAACATCAACTATGTATTATCTATTGTTTTAAAGGGCCACCTTCAAATCATAATTGTTTCAGTTTATGATAAAAGTTTTAATTTAATTTTTTAATTATAATTTTTTAATTAAAATTTTTAAATTTGAAGATTATTGTATTAAAAGTAATGAGAATTCTTACATTAGATATGATATAGACATCATAAATTTTATCACATATATATTTAACAACATTTAATTAAATCAACGTAGAGCTACTTAAAATCATCAAAACCAATTATTTGTATTCAACTATTAAAAAAATATTATTTGATTCTGCATATGAATTAATTTATTATATTAAATAATAAAAATATATATTTAAAAAAATTTAATCATCTTTATATTTAATAAATTTAAAATTAAAATAATTTACCTTTTAGAAAATAATATAAAATTATTGACAAAATAAAGAAGGAAAAGTTATGCAATTAAAGATTGAATATTTTCCATTTAACATATTACCATTAAAGTGAAATTATAGATTGAATATTTGTTATTTGGACATATTATATTAAATATTTCAATGAATCAATTAATATTGTTTGGCTATTTGTCTCTGAAGTTTTGAGGTGTAAGATAGTGGGTAACAGAGTGTGTTGTTAAGGCACTACTTAATGTTATATATATATATATATAGACATCATTAAATATTCCAATGAATCAGTTAATATTGTTTGATTTATTTTTATTGTTTATTTTTATTTTTTTAAGGTTTAAAAAAATCAATTTTGTCGCACTGTTAATCATCATCATAATCACATTTATGTCCAACAAATAAATTATGACCAGAGGAGTGCATTAGAGCTTTGGTTCCAACCTCGTTGAAGTACTCCATAAAAACACGTGGCATTGTTATTTTGCGGAACTATTTCCTACCAGCATGTATTCGACTCTTTCAAGACTATTGAGAACCCGCCATCACTGTCAGGCTAAAAGGTGCCCATTATAAATGTTTTTCCTTGCAACCATTCCATTCCAAATGTGTGTTTCATGGTATGTGCAAACCTATGAGTTCTAGGTGAGCCAACAACTATTTAGTTTGTTATCCGGCGAGGCAATGAATAATCTGGTTAAAATCGTGTGTTGTGGCTGGCAATGAACAACATTATAGTGGGCAATGTTGATTATGTTTAACCATGATTTACTATGGTACTACCACATTGCAATGTTGATCAAGTTTTCTTCATCAGATTGCGACGTGAGGTTTTGTTCGTCACATTGTGACAGGAGGTTTTGTTCATCACATTGCAACATCTAGTTATGTTTGGAACATTGAAACATTGTGAAATGTTCATCTCATTGTGACATTAGTATATGTTTTTCACATTGTGGCATTGGGAAATGTTTGTATCATTGTTATAATGGGTTATGTTTATCTCATTGTGACGTCGGGATATGTCTGTCTCATTGCGACATTAGGTTATGTTCATCACGTTGTGACATCGATAAATGTATATATCATTGTGATGTCGGGAATTGTTCGTCGCATTGCGACATCAGGAAATGTTCATCACAATGCAATGTCGAGAAATGTTCGTCACATTGCGGCGCCAAGAAATGTTTTGCACATTGTGACATAGGAAAATGGTCATCACATTGCGACATCAGGAAATGTTCGTCACATTGTGACATCAGGAAATACTCGTCTCATTGCAACATAAATAAATTTGCGTCTCATTCCGACATTATGTTATGTTTGTCACATTGGGATGTTGGGAAATGTGTGTCAAATTGTGATATCAAGTTATGTTCGTCACATTGCGATGTTAGGAAATGTTCGTATCATTGCAATGTTGGCCTATGTTTCTCACATTGCCACATTGGGTTGCATACATCACATTGCGACAATGGGTTTTATTCATCAGATTCAGATGTTTGGAAATGTTTGTCACATTCTGATGTCAAGATAAGTGTGTCACATTGGAACATGATGATATGTTCATCACATTGTGACAATTTTGCTATGTTCATCACAATTCCATCTTCATTTATGTTCATCACATTGCGGCATTGGGATATGATAGTGACAGTGTGACCTTTGGCTATGTTTGTCACATACCAACATTGGGAAATGTTCAACACATCGTGACGTAGAGAAATGTTCGACGCATCACGACATAGGGAAATGTTCATCACATAGTAAGGTTTATCCATGGGAATATCATTGCAATGTTCGTGTATGTATATGTTGGGTTTAGTCACATTGTAACATTACACCACATAGTGTGTTCATTTATGGTTATCTCAAATAGAAATGTTCCTTAAGAGTTATGTTAAAGTGAGATGTTCGAGAATGGTGATGTTTCATTCTGATATTCAACTAGGTTGGATTATAAGGAATTAGTATGTTCCTCAATGGTTATGTCGCATTGTGACATAGATGAAGGGTTGGGTTAGGTCACGAGGATTATATCAACATAACTATGGCCTACATCAGATTACGATGACAGGGCATAATTCTCATATTGCAATAGAGGGATATGTTTGTGACATTGCGACATCGAATTATGTAGGATTGCATCTCTTTCCGATGTTGGTGAAAGGTTATGTTTAAATGAAATTTTGGGATATGTTTGTGACATTGTGATGTCGGGTAATGTTTTTCACATTGAAACGTTGAGTTTAAATACATTGCAAGATCGATTTATGTTCATCACAATGCAGCTCTAACACATTGTGAAATGGATATTTTGGCCAAGTTTTTTGAAAAAAATTCTAATGAAATTTTTTTGTTTATCACAAAGATAAGAATTTTGAATTAACATAATATATTGCATGGAAGAAAACTTCTCTACAATGTGATGTTAATTAAAACTTTATCATAGTTTATTGGATAGGAGATACATTAAAACTTTATCATAGTTTAATTGGATCAGAGGTAAATTATTTTTTATCATAGTTAAAGATATTTATATTTATATGATAATATTTTATTATTAATTACTATAATTATAAATGCTTTATTAATAGAGTATTATTAATAATATAAATTATTATTATTATTATTAAATAATAATAATAACTAATACCTTTTAATACAACATTTGATTATATTTCAAAACCTTAATATTAATAATATGACTATTAATAACTAATATTCATAATATTAGTGATATTAATGAGTTATATATATTAATATAATTATATTATATTATTGTTATTAGCTATTTTTATATATAGTCATTGATATATTATATTACTATTAATATATATTAATAGCTATTAATATATATATAGTCGTTAATATTCATAATAAAGTGAAAACCAATGATGGTCTCTCATGACATGTTAGTGGCAATGCAAACATGGAAAAATATCTATAGTTATATGTTAACTTGGAGGGATTATTCAAGGTACTTGTACAATGAATTTGAATATGGTGTAAGAAGGTGAAATGTAGGAAATTGAATTAAATTTCCGAATATATAACATTTATTCATAGAAATTGTGAATAACTATGTGAAATTTGATTTTTTCCAACAGTGGTATGTTATTTTTCTAACAAAATATAAGGAATATGTCTTTGTTTGTGCAAGTGTTGAGTACCTTAATGATGAAATTC
>JASDQU010324202.1:0-12957 GCA_032191745.1 Picea mariana
ACTGTTATTCTATATGATAATGGATTTACCATGGTTAATACAAGGTCATTTGAGCCATGAACAGATCATTATGTTCTTCCAAGCCAATGCGAACAAGTTTTCTACTCAGAGGTTCTAGGTAAAGCAGGTTGGTCATTTGTTGTTAGGTATGATCCAAGAGGAAGGCCAGTAAAGTATAATATTGTAGAGGAAGAAAATGATCTTGAAGAAGAAGATGATGCAGAGGAATAGGTAGCCGATGTAGTAGATGTCTCAGATGAAGAGCCCGAAGGAGATGAACCAAATGTACTAGTAGGAGGCAATGCAAATCTTGATGATGATATCCATGATGAAGATATATTGCATGGAAATGAGTACATTGATGATGATGTTGATACAGTCAATCCTTACAAGACCTTATATGAACCAGATGATATGGATGTTTAGTTCGACGAAGATGATCAACTAGAATATTGATGAATGTATTGAAATGTTGAAATATTGTATATATAAGGGGAAGTGGGCGCAAGTGGCAAGGGAAAGCTTAATTTGGAGACACTTTCTATTAATTCGAGTACACTACGTCAACCAAGGACAATACAAATCATGTAAAGGAGGTATGTATTCTTTACTTATTATTTATTATGTTTCTTGTTCAAAAAGTTCTAAAAGAAGTACATATCTCAAACCACTACACATGACCTCTCGAATTGATCACGTGCCTTATAATGTTACAAGATTAGTTGATGTAGGAAAGAGTCTTTGTGATTATGAAGAGTGCACTCTAACCTTTGTTGGAGGTTCTTTAATCGAAATGGAGAAAAAATTAGACTGATAGCAATATGGTAAGGCAAAAGGTTTGGTGTAGTACTCCATAGGATACAAAAATCCCTCTTTTTTGTTGATTTCTTAATCAACACCATAAAAATACTAGAGGCAGGTAACAATGACATGTGAATGGGGCCAACGTTGAAATGTTTTCAAGCTATATCTATATGCATTGAAATTTGGCATGGATATGCTATTCTCATGCCTTAACAATATGGGAGGGTTTCTGGACTCAAATTTGACTCACACGCCCACTTTCTCCCATCATCAATTCATCATGTAAACCATAAACCCTATTTTTCTTTCAAAGTACACAAATTGGTTGATGCAAGTTTTAAGTTTTCATCAGTCTTTCTTCATTTTTCTTTCAGGTTCTACATTAATGTATATACAATGTATCCATGTCATAGTTGTGATGAAAAATCCCTCTTTTTCGTTGATATCTTAATCAACACCATAAAAATACTCCCTTGCAGTACTAGATGTGTGGGCATGTGTAATGTCAAATGAATTTTACAAGGAACAAGGAATGGAAATTGTACTAGGACTAGACGCGGGAAACAATGACCTGTGAATGGGGCCAACGTTGAATTTTTTTCAAATTGTTTCTGTATGCAATGAAATTTGACATGGATAGACTATTCTCATGCCTTAACGATATGGAAGGGTTTCTAGACTCAAATTTGACACACATCCATTTTCTTCCATCATCAATTCATCATGTATATATTTGACCCTAATTTTCTTTCAAAGTACACAAATTGGTTGACGCAAGTTTTAAGTTTTCATCAATCTTTCTTCTTTTTTCTTTCAGGTTCTACATTAATGTATATACAATGTATCTGTGTCATAGTTGTGATGAAAAATACCTCTTTTTCATTGATTTCTTAATCAACACTATAAAAATACTAGAGGCGGGCAACAGTGACATGTGAATGGGGCCAATGTTGAAATTTTTTTAAATTGTTTCTGTATGCATTGAAATTTGACATGGATAGAATATTCACATGACTTAACGATATGCGAGGGTATCTAGACTCAAATTTGACTCACAAACCCACTTTATTACATCATCATATCATCATATGTGATTAATGCATATACCATCATTGAGGGATGAAAACAAGTGCCTTAGGCCCTAAACAAAGCTTTCATGTGTTTAATGGCCATGAACAAGGACTCCAACTAGGAATATGGGCACCATTAGCATGTTTTTAACAATAAGAATGGGTCATAAGAACTCTACCATGACTAGAGAGGAAAAAAGGGGTCTTAGGTCCTAAACATATTTTCTTTGGCTCATTGGCCATTAACAAGGCCTCAAATCACCACATCTATCCTATTTAATAGATTATGGTGCTTGGGTGGGATATGGGTGTCATTCACAATTCAATGGCCATGAACTAGGCCTTAAATAATCATGTACCTGATCTTATTTAAGAGATTATTGACCTTCCAGTGGGATATGGGTGTCATTAGGAATTGTTTTGCCCATATATGTAATTCAAGGTTTATATCATCACTAAGTAGGGAGGTTGTCCCCTTGAGTGGGTTCATTTCATCAAATCTTTGTAGATGTTGTCCTCTTATAATTTGGAGTAGGTTCTATTAAGAAAACTTCTTGGATTAATGAATCACTTTTTATTTCTTGAATCTATAGGTAAGTGTGACATCCCAAAAAATAAAATATTTTTGAAATTTAAAATTTCTGGAAATTTATTTCTTTTTTAGTAAATTCAAATTTGGAAAATTTTTGTTATTTATGGCAATTCTGAATTTCGAATGTGGTAATTGTAATTAATTATTTTGACTATTGGGCAGAGATCTGATTTGACCCAACTAACTATTTGACTATGACACTTGTATGGAAACATAATATTTTATATTGATTGTGGGAGGACAAATGGAACAACCATGTTAAATTTAGCTGACCATGACTCCATGAGTGGGGAACATGTTGGAAATACCTCTAGGCTAATTATTACAAGTGACAAATCAATGATTTGGCCATTGGCAGCCCCTGAAAATCAGGGATTTAGAAAGCTGCGAAAATTCGCAAGGGAGGGAAAAGACCCGAGCAAATAATAAATAGTATATGAGAGGAGGCAGGACGCTGCCAAGTATGCCGGGAAAGGAGACTTTTGATTTACTTGATGTTATGAGCACTGCTTGAGTGTGAGGCAAGGGAATCTACTGGAGATGTAGGACATTGCTGAAGAGAATCTTTTCCAAGTTCGCCCTCATGGATTCATGGTCAAGCTAGGGGGTGAATTGGGAAAGTAGTTTGGCCACCCTGTTCTACTGTTGGGAGGAATGTGGTTGTTCCCTTTTTCTTTCAATGTATTATTTCAGATATGTTATTTCTGTCCCTTCTTTGGCTGAATGTTAAATGGTTACATACTTGATAGAATGTATCTGTTAGAAATAATATTAAGGACGAAAGATCAAATGCATCCTATTACAAACTTAGGAATTGCTAGAATGTCTCTCTACTAGTTCAGAATGGATTATCTTTGCTGCATCTCATTACTGTTATAAATACTAGTTCCCGAAAGTATACTAGCTGGAAGGTTATGACTGATCAATTTCTTAAAGAAGATTTGTGCTGTGGTTTGTATTCTACTATAGTAAGATAAAGTGTCGTAGTTGAAAACCCCACAAGTAAATTGTGATGCAGATTTGAGTTTACCTACATATTGAAAGAAAATGGAAAACGACATAGTGTATAGATATATATATGTATGTATGGACATTTCTGATATATAAAGGCATGCACCGCAGTAGAGTAACGAATTTTTTTAGGAGATAGCCCTAATTGCAAGTGTCTAAGATATATATATGTATATTTAAAGTGCGAAAAATGGAGGTCAATCGGGTTTCGGCGATTACAAACGCCGAATACAAAAACAAAAGACCACGCTGTTTACTGAATCCCAAAATGCAAAAAGGTTGTCGGCCCAGCACTCTGGGTTTTGGGGTTCGGGGTTTGGCGATTACAAATGCCAAACACCAACACACAGCAACTCCCGAATCGCGAAAATTTGAATGGAATATGGGCCCAGTACTTCGGGGTTTCGGGGTTTGAGATTTCGGGGCTTACAAACACCAACGCCACAAACAACAATTCTCGAATTGCGAAAAAACAAATGGAGTGTGGGCCCGGTCCTTTTTCGGGTTTTGGGGTTTTCAAACTCTCGATGCAAAACACCGCACGATGTCAAACACCGAATCGTGAAATCATGAAAAGGTGTGGGGCCCAACCAATATCGGGTTTTGGCATTTGGTAATGCTTGATGCATGAACAACATACAACGGTAATCGCCGAACCACGAATTCGATCAGGTTGTGGGGCCACTTCGGGTTTCGGCATTTGCAAGAATAAGAGAACTCCACGCAACTTGAACCAATAAACTCCGAATGCTGAAAAATGAAAACATGAACAGAGTTTACAAACTCAGTAAAATAAAACACAGAGTGACAAGTTCAATTCAAAAAAAATAAAATTCTTTCAAGCTCTTGTCTCACCCTCTATATGTGGATTACAATATGATTCAAGTATTTATAGGAACAAAACTTTCCCCTTAGACCTTAGGAAAGGAAAGACTTTAACAAAAGTACAGTAAGTGCAAATTGAATTTATATACCATCATGCGATCTTGAGTCAACTATAAACAAGATACACATATAGCCGGAAATAGCCAAGTATTTTTCCTTTTTCAAAATCCTTTCGAGGAAGTAGCCAATATGGCGCTAGTATATTAAACCAATAAAGTAACTAATATGCTATTACAGGTTGGCAGAAGGGAAACCCTGTAATGCTTTTAAAAATAGTATTACATATCTTGTTCAGAATTAAAACAAATGAACATCCCATATGGTGTTTTACTTCCAGCGATAGAATTTGCCATCACAAAACGGGTTACCCTTAATCAGCGATACCAAAACCACGACTTAATCTCAATTTCGGAGTTTCAGATATCGGGAGTTGGAGGTGTCAAGGACACTCACGACAAGAATGATGAAGTCGTGAAATGCAAAATATCAGAGCATGTCAAGGACTGCATTTCGGAGTTTCGCAAACCGGGAAATCAAAGATCAAAGGAACTTTAACCCTTAAAGTAGCAAACCTCCAAATCCCAAAATAGACACATCAACAAACCACGTCAGCTAAGGACACGTGGCACAATCAGGAAATGACAAGTGTCAAGCTGATTCAACATTTCAGGCACATGTAAGTCACGAATCAGAGTGACACGTGGCAACTATTCGACATGTGTCAATCCACATGCGACGTCAAGAGGTTTACATCACATCGAAACTTTCTATTTCGGGGTTTTACATAGCCAGCAAAAACTCCACCATCATGAAGTCTCGAACTCCGAAATGCCAAAAGGGACTATTGTGAGTCTCGAAAAACCCGAAAGGAAAAACTCTGAAATCCCGTCAACCGTCCATCTCAGTGGGTTATGAGAACCATCTGATCACTTTGGAGACTTTGTGATCATTAATTTTATAATGTTAGAGTCACGATTACTTGAAGGGAAAAACACCAAAATCTCTTCAGTCGTTCGATTAAGAAAGGAAGGGATCAGATTATGAATTTTTGTGAACCATTGATCTGGCTCCATTTCGGGGATTGCGACTTGCCAAAATCCTGAAATGTAAAAATGTGAAAGACACTTTGATTAGGCCCGTGGTGATCTGAAATTTAACTTGATCTAAAATTCAAGATCTTTTAACCATTATTTTCATGTAAATTTTTAACCGTTAACCATCTTTGTAATGCAAAATTAAAGAACATTCATCAAGCACATGAGCACATAAACATGTAAGCAAACTATCTATGAACAAGAATTGGTAACGGAGTTCACCAGACTTCCTAGCTACATCTCCAGGTCCACTCCAACAGTGAGACCGCTCTTTAATTAATCTCAAATGCTTAAAAATTACAAAGAAAAGGCTTACATAAGAGCTCCGAAAACCCAACTTTCAGATTTGCGATTCTGGGCAGAAACAGACATCATAGGTGGCTGGAAAATGTCATTCTGCAACTTTTGACTATAAATTTGAGTATGTTTGGCTCACTCAAATGGGCTCTGGAGGAACTTTTCTATTCGACTACTCTGATGAAGAAACTGAGATCCTATTCAGAATCCCCTTGAAATTATGCAACTTTTGAGTATAAAGTCAATCTATTTCTGAGCAGGTCACCTAGGACACCTCCTGGTATGAATTCCAATGCAACCTCTGCTTGTCAGATCCGTACAGTCTCTAAAAGTGTGCCAACTCCTCTTCTAGAGACAATTTTCTGTTTGGCTACTCTGATGAAGAAACATAGAACATATTCAGAATCCCCTCAAAATGATGCAACTTTTGAGTATAAAGCCGACCTATTTCTGAGAAGGTCACCTAGAACACCTACTGGCATGAATTCCAATGCAGCATCTGCCTGTCATATTCATACAGTGTCAAAAAGCATGTCAACTCCTCTTCTGGAGGCATTTTTCTGTTCAGCTACTCTGATGAAAAAACAGAGAGCATATTCGGAATCCTCTCGAAATTCTTCAACTTTTGAGTATAAAGTCGATCTATTTCTGAGCAGGTCACCTGGGACACCTCCTGGCATGGATTCCAATGCAACCTCTACCCACTCTCCCCTGCCTCGTTTTGCATGCCCAATTAAATAAGCAGAGCCGCTAACCAGTTCGTCAAATTTAGCGAACCTCCTCCAGATTTGGTGAAAATCCACCAGATTTGACTGCATCTGCCAAACTGTTGTCTTCTAGAAGGTGACACGTGTCATACTGACATCATCATCCATACTGCTGACGTCATCAGTGTCGTTGGTTGACTGTTTGACTTTTTATTGTTGTTTTCGAAAACTTCAGAGTGTCATAACTTCTTCATACAAGCTCTGTTTGAGAAAGTAAATATATAGCTGGAATCGGGAGAACGAGCCGGATGCAATGGTGTTAGTTTCATCCAATTCTAAGAACTTTGATTTTTGAGCATTTTCTAAGCTTAGGGACTCTTCTGAGACTTCTAGGTCATTCCTAGATCCTCCTTTTCTGCATTTGAGTATTTTCGAGCGGTTTTGGATCCACCTGGATCACACCTCCCCACTGAGAATTTTTTGGACCACAAAAAGCATGAAATCATTCAGAAAATAAGTGAGGACATGTTTGTCTCACTTGTCTTGTATCACATATCCATTCCTCCTAGAACCTGTACATCTGACTCAGCAATACAATAATCAACATTGCACTGACATTGTTAAGTACATTAATCACATTCTTAATCACATTTTCATTCAACATTGTTGGACCCAACCACATACTGCTGATGAGTAATAAGCTGAATACAAATATTGAACATGTGAAAGAGATTGTACCCAAACCATGCTGACTTTTAACCATAGAAACACTATCAACCAAAACAGGTGCATTGTAGTGAAATGACACTTCTTTTTCATGCTTAGGATTCTTTTCTTCCTTACATTGTATAGACATAAGTGTCAAATTCCAACTTGCATTAACAACTCTTTTTAATTGTTGTGTAGTGCCCAATGATTTATCATTTTTGAATGAATGTGAATGCACTATGTCCTCAATTCCTTCTTCAAACAAGTGATATTGATTATGTTCTCGATAGAAGATCGCTTTTTGATCATATAAGTACGGACTACCCAACACAATTCCACAAATATCTAGTGGGACCACATCAAATTCAACCTCATCTACAAACTTTAGATCACATTGTTGTGTTACTTGTAATCTTTTATCTTTGCATACCCAACCTAATGGATAAGGTTTCTTGTGTGGCTTTGTTGTTAATCCCAACTGCTTAACTACTTCTTCTGAAATAAGATTAACTTGAGATCCACTATCTATGAGTGTGTCGACCTTTGTTTTGTAATCACTCTTATATGAAACAATGCATTCCTCTTTCTATCCTTAGAATTGTCATCATTTTTACAAGTAGAAGCACATGAAGAACCAATGTTAGCATCATTACGAACAATAGATTTACCTTTCACACCTACAATTGTTATCTTTGTTTCATCCTTGGAATCTGATCCAATGTCCTTAATGATAACCGTCGTTGTTTGCTTCCCCTTCCAATCCTTAAACCACTTTGGTTCCATTTCAGGATGTAGCTTCCAACACTTTGCCTCTTCATGCCCTTGCTTTTGACAATGCGAGCATGTAGGTCTCTCATCACCCTTCTTCATTGTAGTTGCATGTTTAATTTTCTGCTTTTCCTTGCCTTCTTTTGCCTGGACAGGTTCAGCTGAAGAAACATCATGAACACTCTTCCCTTTTGACTCAATGTGAGTTGCTTGAACACACACCTCATCAAGGTTAGTTGGATTAAACATCAATATCATATGATGTAAATAAGTATGCAATCCTCCTATATATTTGAGAAAAGTTTCCTGAGTGTAGAGAGGTATACCAAGTACCAATGCTCTTTTTCGAAATTCTTGTGTGTATTCTTGCACACTTTGTCCCTTACCTTGCCTTAAATTCTGTCAATCCATCATAGCTTGCTGCATATACCCTAATGGATAAAATTGTTATTTAAGTGTTGAAGTGAACTCATACCAAGAAGAAAGGATTTTTCCTTTTGTGGCAAGATCCTCTTGAGATCTTCTCTCCCACCAAATGAGAGCAGTCCCTCCAAGTCATAGAGAAGCCAACTGAATTTTAACATCATCTTCAGTAAACTTTTGAATCCTACAATAAACTTCAATTTGACGGATCCAATTGTCCAATTTTTCATCATTAAGTTCTCCATTATACATAGGTAGTTCAAACTTAATATCAAGCTTTAAATGAAGCATATTAAGATCAACTTTTATTTTTATTTTTTTCAAATGTAGAAGAAATAAAACCATCAAGAAGAGATGGAGAAGTTGGTGGGGTTTTAGGGGGTTCCTCACCACCTCCTTCTTTTTTATCTTCTGTATGAGATGGTCCACCTTGTTCACCTTTCTTTTGATCTTGATAGAGATTCTCTACCATCATTTGCATTCTCAGAAAAGCTTTCAGAAATTCCCCTTCAGAAGGGATAGAAGAAGTTGCTTCTACTCCTTTTGGTGAAGGCATCCTTCCTCTTCTTGAACCAATCTCTAGATCAAACTCTTCAAGTTCTCCTTCACCACACTAAAGCTTGGATCTTGTTAACATCAACTCACAAAGAAATGGTTAACCTCGCTCTGATACCAAATTGATCTAAAATTTAACTTGATCTAAAATTCAAGATCTTTTAACCATTATTTGCATGTGAATTTTTAACTATTAACCATCTTTGTAATGCAAAACTAAAGAACATCCATCAAGCACATGAGCACATAAACATGTAAGCAAACCATCTATGAACAAGAATTGGTAACGAAGTTCACCAAACTTCCTGGCTACGTCTCCGGGTACACTCCAATAGTGAGACCGCTCTTTAATTAATCTCAAATGCTTAAAAATTACAAAGAAAAGGCTTACATAAGAGCTCCCAAAACCCAAATTTCAGATCTGCGATTCTGGGAAGAAACAGACATCATAGGTGGCTAGAAAACGTCATTCTGCAACTTTTGACTGTAAACTCGAGTATGCTTGGCTCGTTCAAATGGGCTCTGGAGGAACTTTTCTATTCGGCTACTCAGATGAAGAAACAAAGAGCATATTCAGAATCCCCTCGAAATGATGCAACTTTTGAGTATAAACTCGACTTATTTATGAGCTGGTCACCTGGGACATCTCCTGGCATGAATTCCAATGCAGCCTCTGCCTGTCAGATTCATACAGTCTCGAAAAGCGTGTCAACTCCTCTTCTGGAGGCACTTTTCTGTTCGACTACTTTGATGAATAAACAGAGAGCATATTTGGAATCCCCTCGAAATCATGCAACTTTTGAGTATAAAGTCGACCCATTTCTGAGAAGGTCATCTAGAACACCTCTTGGCACGAATTCCATTGCAGCCTCTGTCTATCAGATTCGTACAGTCTCGAAAAGCATGCCAACTCTTCTTCTGGAGGCACTTTTCTGTTTGGCTACTCTGATGAAAAAATAGAGAGCATATTCGGAATCCTCTCGAAATTCTTCAACTTTTGAGTATAAAGTCAATCTATTTCTGAATAGGTTGCCTAGGACACCTCCTAGCACGGATTCCAATGTAGCCTCTGCCCACTCTCCCCTGCCTCATTTTGCGTGCCCAGTTAAATAAGCAGATCCGCTAACCAGTTCACCAAATTTAGCGATCCTCCTCCAGATTTGGCAGAAATCTGCCAGATTTGACTGGATCCGCCAAACTGCTGGCTTCTAGAAGGTGACACGTGTCATGCTGATGTCAGCATCCATACTGCTGACGTCATCAGTTCGGCCTTTTCATTGTTTGACTTTTTATCGTTGTTTTTGAAAAATTCAGAATGTCATAACTTCTTCATACAAGATCCTTTTGAGAAAGTAAATGTATGGTCGGAATCGGGAAAATGAGTCGGACGTAATGGTGCTGATTTTATCCAATTCTGAGAACTTTGATTTTTGAGCATTTTCTAAGCCTAGGGACCCTTCTGAGACTTCTGGGTCATTCCTAGATCCTCCTTTTCTGCATTTGAGTATTTTTGAGTGGTTTTGGATCCACCTGGATCACGTGGTCACAGCCAGTGGGCATATGGAATAAGCGTAAGAACCAGTACTTGTAATCCAATGGTGCAGGTGAACTTGAATATGATCGGAGGATTTATGAAATATTCTTACTCTGAGTTTAACCAGAAGGCCTTACCTAACCACTATCCTGTATCCAGATAATTTAGAAAAAAAAACTATAGGGGCATGTTTATATTTAAACTTTTCACAGAGGAATATAGACTAATACTCTACTTTTACAAAAGTTCGTTTGGTCATTTTCATCGTGAGATTATGTGTATGGAATAACACATGAGGCCTAGCCCATCAACCCCCAAAGTCGTTTGTATTGTAAACATATGGAAATGGGTTATTTGTAGGGTCTAACGCGTAAGGATTTGGCCATAAAGTCCCAAAGTCGTTTGTGTTGTTAAGACTATGGTAATGGTTATAGGTACAAACAAATAGGAAAGTAATTATAATTACAGGAATTGAAATAAACATTTAAATGAAGAATAAACACTTTTCGTCGATCAAAAAACTTTAAGTTGAATGGTAATGACAGTCGACGACAATAAGGACTCTTGCAAACTTTCAGACTCAAGATTTATAACAGAAAGCTTACTTGCTTGAATCTCAAACTATTCAAGGATATTTATACAAACAAATTTTTTTTTTCAGACAGTTTTTGAGGTACACTACATATGGTATCAAAGCAAAAGCTACAACACTGGGCCTGAACAGGGCCACATTAGCTTCTTAGTATTTATTCCGATTTATGTAAAACTAATAAATCTTATGGTTACAAATAGAAAGCCCTTTCTATTTTTGTAAATTATGGTAGCTTAGGAGGGTGCAGAATTCAACATGGAAGGAAATCTATAGCAAGGACCTCCCAGAGATCCAAGACAGAATAGTGATGGAAGCTCACCCATGAAGGTGTTGGAAACAATGAGGAATCTTATTGTTGAACTGCGGGTTTTCAAAGCTGACAATGAAAAATTGAAGAAAGGACAACACGAACAATAAGAGATAAATGAAGTCCTGCTATGTAGTATAGTAACCAAGAAAATACCAAAAGATGATAACCATGACGAAGAAGTCAGCAAAAGGGCCTCCAAGAATTCTGGACTAGAAACATAAAAATGAGACAGTTCGTCTGAAGGGACACCTTCAACTGAAGACAAAACTATACTAGACAGAAAAAGAAAACAGGTAGACCACCTTGAAGGAGAATTTAAAAAGATTAAACCAGCTATCTTTGATGGAGAATCCAGGACAGGAGAAGAAGTTGAGGCATGGTTGTTGGACATCAAAAAATACTTCCAGATCTACAACTATTCTAGCAACATGAAGGTTAGAATGGCCATCTACAATCTGAAGGGGAAGGCCAGCATTTGGTGGCAGGACTTGAAATTGGCCAAGGGCCTAAAGGAGAAACAGTTGGAATGGTTTGAGTTTAAGAAGTATTTCAAGAAACAATACCTTTCTGAAAGCTATTATGAAAGGAAGATGAAAGAATTTTATGAGTTACGACTCCGACAGATGACGATGTAGGACCTTATAAATAAATTTCTGGAACTACTAAGGTTCATACCATACATCCAGGAGGATAAGGTAAAAGTCCGATGATTCTTAAGCTGTTTACCACAGGCCTACCAGGAAAGAATTGAGTTTGACAACCCCAAATCCTTGAGTGAGGTATTGAGGAAAGTACGAATGTGCTATGACTATAAATAACGGGTAGAGTTTCCCAAGACCTGGAAGGATAAGAAGCAAGATTGAATGAACTAGCAGAAGAACGGATACCAGCTAGCTCCTTATTGGAATGCAACAAAAAGTTTCCCAAGGAAGGATTTTCACTCCAATCATATGAATACGCAAGGTAGTGGTAAATCGGTAAACCTGGGAATGAAGAAGTTTGGGGAAAACTCCTGCGAACCATTAAAGTGTTGGGAGTGTGGAGAGCCTCGTCTAAGGAGGAATTGTCCATGTTTAATTACAACAAACATAACTGCTATTCACAATTTACAGGAAGCCTCGACAATGGGAGACGTGGGAAAAATTCTGCATCAGATAAATGCAGACATAGATGGTCAACAAGCTGACCACCAGTCCTCGGTGGTAGAAATCGAAGGTAAAATCAATGACACTTGAATTTTTGTTTTAATTGACCCTAGAGCTATGTTAAGTTATATTACTCCTGATGTAGTAGAGTTGAATAAACTTAAGAAACTGAAGCACGCAAAATCATGGCTTGTACAACTAGCAACAAGGACTAAAAGGAAAGTAGTTAACTTTATTTATGATCTTGAGTTCATCTTAGATGGTCAAAAGATAAGGACCAATCTGAACATCTTACCACTAGGATCTTATGATATGATTATCGGGATGGATTGGTTGGAACAACACAAAGCAGTACTAGACTGTTATACAAATATACTTAGCTATAAAGATGATTTTGGCATTGTTAGAACAGCCCAAGGCATACCAAAACCCGTATCAGTCAGACAAGTTTCAGCGATGCAA
>JASDQU010324205.1:0-11703 GCA_032191745.1 Picea mariana
CTTTGATATACATGCGGGGTCCAACAATACTACTTGGCCCAATATCTCAGGGCACTAACTAAGGAGGATAGACCGTACCCTTAGCCGTACTACCCGACTACCCATGTACTAGAGAGTATCTTCCCGAGTGCTATTCTCGGTGGCACTATATAAGTCAGATGGCCGATCAATTTATCTAAAGAGGGCTTAAGGAAATCTAGGCCGATTTCGTACACAGGTGTTGTCTGATGCGCTACCACTCGAAGGGGTACCAACATGGGTTACAAGGGTGGCCAATAGTTGTGCACTTAAGAATCACTTGTATTTCTTGCATGTATGAATCCCTCAACCACGGGTTTATGCGCGTAACAATAGATCTCTATGGCTTAAAGACGTCGGAATACGTCTTTACCCTGAAAAAAAATTTCCCACAATTTCTGCCAAGGAAAGTGCTCTGATACCACTTGTAATATACCATATATAAAAAGTATGCAGAACAGAAATAAAATGATAGAAATGGCAGAGTAACAGTAATGTAACTAGCATAATCTCCACAATAACACAGAAATGATATAAGAACAACAACAAAAATAACACTTTGATTCAGAAAGCAATGTTCATAGGACTCTTCGAGGGGTCAACCTCCAGTCGAGCAACGCTCTGTTACTATAATCTCCAAGCTAGGGTTTTCATACCCTCAACCCTTATTTATACTAAATATGTCTATCAAGAGAAGCATCTAGAGGAATATCCTTCTAGAAGCGGGAGCTTCTATTAGGTCTTCTTACATCCACCTTATTCTATTTTATTGAAAGGCCTTATTAATATTGACCTTTATCAAATCCAAATATATTGCTCTACCTATGTGCGGGTTAGGACCCTAACAACTTGGTACTCCAGCATGTGTCACAAGTATCCTCATGTTGGCATTATTCTCATGATGGTTTCGAAGTTGAGATCTTTACCGAGGGTGCCCAAGATTGGGTGGAAGTGCTTCATAGAAGGGCTAACCCTAGTATGACCAAATTCAAAGAAATGACCATGGATGAACAATTTGAGACAATAGAGCACACAACTTAGGAGGCCATTAGGGTAAGAGAAGAAAAGCAACAAAAGCGACAGAAGCACGAAAAAAGGGGGACATTGTTACTGGAAGAAGCTGAGAGAGCTATGCAAATATTAAGGGAAGATCCCCCACTTAACCCTTTGGTAGGACCCCTGAGAATTACCTCAACCGATAGAAATGACTACGAGGTAGAACTAAATGGCTGAAAACAATTTCCACCAAAAGAGATTGTGACCAATAAAACTATAGCCCTATGTCACTTCAGGTAGGATCTCCGGTGACAATTGCAACTCAGTAAAGGCTAGAGAGAGCATCAAGTGAGATGGATATTCCTACTATCCTCATAGATTTGATCACCATATATGATGATGAGGAAGGCTCATAAGCTTCACACATAACCCCGGTGCTAATCACACAGGAGGAAGAACCAGGGGAGATATCTGCTCAAGCCTCCGAGGATTTGGTCCCAAAACCCCAAGAAGGCGGCCTAGAAGCTAGGACCACTCTCAACAATGTATTTCTCAATCAACTGGAAACATAGCCGTCGGGAGAAACAAAACCTCATGATGATAGCTTTAAGAATGACATGGAAACATGTGAACAAGAAGAAGGAATGGGGAAGCTAGAAATCGACATCCCAATGACAAAAATCTCAACCATTATCGATCCTCCACCTACTTCTCCATCTAGGACAAAGATAGGGATCTAAGTGGACCAAGCCATGGAATAGAACATGCTCCTGCACCAACATTACCACATAAACCACTGATTGAGGAAGAAGTAGGTTAGGTGCCTACCCTTGGAAGAGGTAGAGAAACGATCATAGAACACCTCTATACTGCAGGAAGCCTAGGAAGTACTTTGTCCTGGAGGGATCAACAGATTCCTAAACTAGTAGACGAAATCACTGATATACATGCCATTGCTTATGATAGGAAAATGAAGGCCGTGATGAAAAGAACAATCAGGAAAAGGAAGCTCACACTTGATAGTGTTAAGGTTATAAGCTATTATTAGGTTTCTTTTCAATTTACTAGATAACCATAGCATAGATAGGATCATTGAGAAATACACAATCACAAGAGACACAACATTTATCCTGGGAAACCCTCATGGGGGAGAAAACCCAAAAAAAACTTTGTTAATATAGATAGCCAATACAATGCCAAGAGAATAAAGAAAACAAGACAGAAAGTCCTCTCCAAGTATGTGCCTCTCTCTCTCTTCCTTCTTCTCCAACTGCAGCTCCAAACTTGCACTCTGATGAGCAAGTGAGTGAGTGAACAAATGAGATGCTAGAATCTCTTATTTATACAATCTGGTAGGTGCTGAACTGGGGTGTCTTTTCACTGGCAGGGCCAACTTCTCATTCTGGGTGGTTATAACCACTTTAATATATTCTGGGTGGTTATAGCCACTTTAATATATTCTGGGGCCGACTTTTCATTTATCCCATTACAATTAGGGTTTGACCAATCTGCAAAAGGGGATTTGGTCATTTACAATACCTGACATGATCAATTCACAAAAGGGGATTGATCTAATGAATAATACATCAATAATAATTAGAATACTCTTTGCAGTTACAATATTTCAACACTCCCCCTTAACAAGAAGGGTATTCTACAACAACATCGGATGAGAGAGAGGGCAACATCATCAACATCATCTTGGAACACTAAATGACATATCTATAAATCATCAGAAGTTTTTCTCATCATCAATATCATCATTCTCAGCAGGGATATGGAATGGCATCATCATCATCATCTTCAGCAAGAAGCTGAAGTGGTATCATCATCATCAACTTCAACAAGAAGCTAAAGTGGCATCATCATCATCAATAACAACACAACACTGATACAACATCAAAAACAACAATATCACAACACAAAGGTTGGAGCATCATCAACAACAACAACATCACAGCATGAAGGCTGGAGCATCATCAACATCAGCACTAGGATGAGAGTCTTCAACACGAGGCTGGCATCACAGCACGAAGCTGGCTACACAATATCATTAGCACGAAGATGGCATCACAACACGAGGCTGGCACATCATCACAACACGAGGCTGGCATGTCATCAACAATTAAGCTGGCACATCATCACAACAATTAAGCTGGCACATCATCACATCAATTAAGATGGCAACACCACACAACAATTAAGCTGGAATCACAACACAACAATTAAGCTGGAAACACCACACAACAATTAAGCTAAAAGCACAACAATTAAGCTGGAAACACCACACATAAATTACGCTGGAAGCACAACAATTAAGATGGCAACACCACACAACAATTAAGCTGGAAGCACAACAATTAAGCTGGAAACACCACACAACAATTAAGCTGGATGCACAACAATTAAGATGGAAACACCACACAACAATTAAGCTGGAAGCACAACAATTAAGCTGGCAACACCACACAACAATTAAGCTTGAATCACAACAATGGGCTGGCACATCATCATCTTATGGTACTCTGACAGTCTCTAAGGAGATGCCCAAGAGTCATAAGATTCCCTAGGATATAAAATCCTAACGGAGCTACCACTATTGATTAGGATACCACAGTATCATCAACACTACTCCCTCTTTCAAGGGGAGGTCCTTTCAGACTATACCAAGCTTATCTCAAAAGTTCTCAAAATTTACACGAGATAGAGGCTTGGTCAACACATTAGCAACCTGTTCATCTGTTTCAACATATTGGAGTTTTATAGCTCCTCTCTGCAACATATCATGGGTGAAGTGATACTGGATCTCTATGTTCTTCGAATCATCATGGAACACATGGTTCTCCATCATTTTTATACAACTTGGTTATCAAATAGAATGACAATGGCTTCCATCTCTAGATCAAATAGATCGATCAACAACATATGAATCCATATGGATTCATAACTAGCAGAACATGCAACAATGTATTCCGCTTCTGTCGTTCTTGAATCAATACTGAATTGCTTCCTACTCTACCATGATATTGTGGCTGACCTCAGACTGAAACAACATCCTGAAGTGCTCTTTCTATCAGAAATAGTTCCATCTCAATCTAAATCGTTGTAACCACTCAGTCTGAAGTCAAGATCTCTAGTATAATAGAGACCAAAATTCAACGTACCCTTAAGGCATCTCATCATATGTTTTGCAGCAACAGTGTGAATACGTCTGGGTTCTACCAGATACTGACTCAAGGCAAAACATATATCTAGCCTGGTATTCATCAAATACATCACTGAACCAATAATTTGTCTGTACAGAGTAGCATCAACCAATTCTGACGAGGTATCTACCAGGAGCTTCAACTTTGTTTCCATGGGTGTGTACATGGATTTACATTTCAAGATGTCAACCCTTTTCAATTTTAGTTGCATACTTCCCTTGGTTAAGGAAGATCTTCTTTGTGCTATGCCAAAATTGAAGACCTAAGAGATAATACATTTAGGTCTTCCATCAAACTCTATGGCGAGCTTCTTCTACAATTTGTGATGACATTTTCTTCATCTTGTAAATAATGCATCATCTACATATAGTAGTAACATCACTGGCTCATCATTTAGAACCTTGACATAAAGGTTAGACTCAACTTTACTCTTGGTAAAGTCCAAGCTCGTCAGGAAACTGTCAATTATTCCATACCAAGCTCTAGGAGCTTGCTTCAACACGTATAGATATTCCTTCAACTGGAAGACATGAGTCTTTCTATCTTCAATATTCAAATCAAAGTTTCTCATTAAATTGTACCAATCTGGTACACTTGCTTAGCTGCAACTCAATATGCACAATCATGTGCTAGCTCTATGTGCTCTTTGCAAGGCACTATCTGTCTCACTAATTGAGAGTATGTCCTCTCCTCTTTCTGCAACTGTTCCTTCTGGAACTGGGACTCTGCACCTGCACCTACTCTAAAGTTGAGAATGGTTGCTCCATTCTCAATGTGACTACTAAAATCTGGGAGTAACTCCTCTACTCCATCATGGAAACAACTTCATTTGAAACTGAGAGTGGATCAGTAACTGATACAAAATATAGCTCTTCTTTCATGGAGGTAACACTATCTTTTATCGTAGTTATGTTTCCATGACCCAACTAATGTACTGCATCAAATGCCACTCAATTTTAAATATGGGGATTGCTCCCCTTGCATCTCATACTATATATGAATCATGGTTGTTCTGGTTGTCTTCATAACTACTGGAACTATTTCTTCAATAAGTGTCTCATCATAGTCTTTTCCCTCTTACCGGGAGAATCCTCTAGACACACATCAGGCTTTGTTCATTTGCAACATGATTGATCTGTTAGATCAATATTGGATGCCATTACTAACTTCTCTTCTAGTCTCACGAAAAAATCCATATCCTAGTCTTTTTGACTGGCTTTCTTCTCTATTACTAAAACAAGGGAATCTTCCCAAGAGATTTCATATCTCCTAGAAGTTTCTGAAGCTACGATCTAGTCTTCTCACAACATCTGTCTCCTAGTCCTGGGAGTTGTCTCTTCATCCGATCCTTTATGAGATCAAACTTACTATCAATTTCTTCTGAGTCTACAAGGACTTTATCATCTCTTACAAGGTATTCTTGGTGTTGAATACCAAGTCTAAATACGAAAGACAGAGTCAGGCTTCAAACAAGATCTTCTTCTTATTCTAATGTTCGGTCATATTTGGAGCCTTTTGCTCCTTTCAATCAATCTTTATATGAGATACTCTGAATCTCAAGAGATAGCTTCTTCTAAATCTTCTTTGGTACATGAGTGTATATGGTCATGTACATAGTCTACTTCATATCTCATCTAATATGTTTCCTTCTTGCAACCTTCACTATAGCTTCCTCAGGGTTACCACCTGTGACCTGAAACAAGGTCAACAAGACAACAAGAAAGAATAATACTCTTTTGATAATATTAGATAAAACAATAGCACGAATAATCATCACAGTGGCTCCTTTAGAGCTATCACTCGTGACCTGTCTAAAGAAAATATCAAAAGTAAGAAATACGATACAAAATGAGGTCAACACTCTTATAGTGTTGTGATCAAACATTCCTCCATGGCAACCTGGAACTAACACAAGAGGTTTCTCCTAAAGGAGATGTTAGTTGTATCAGGAAAATGATTACATTAAACATTTATCTCAATACGCTCACATGCTACCAAGTATAATACTTTTCAAGGACTGCGATCTCAACTATAGTGTTTACTTATAAAGGGGTAGTCATCAACTTGTCAAGTGAAACTTTGAATCTTATCAACTTAATTAATCAAACCTAGAACTTGGAGCCTTGTCCTCAAGAATGAGCATGCTGCTTTTCTTCCAAGTCTCCTTCACTCAAGATGACGAGTGCTTTCCTCAACCTGTCTTCTTGTACTAAGACAATATGCTATCTTGACAAAAGGTTGGGTTAGAGAATAAAATCTATGATCTCTACTTTAATCCATATAATACCTTGACTTGGATTTTTGACCAAAGGTTAGTATGATGGTCATAGCTTCAACATGCAACACTGATCAAAATAATGTCATAACAAATAGATGCATATCAGAATAGTCAAACCTAAGTTGCATTATTCCTCTGAAGGTGTTGGATCTTGAGATCTTTCTGGATCTATGGCAAGAGATCCCTTCTCCTGCAAATACCCTTTAAAGCTTAACCATTTAAACATGTGTGAGTACATACCTATGATGGAATTTGCAGGTATTGGCACCATCTGGTAGCAATGGTAATGATCACCAACTCTTAAAAACTTCAAGGGTGACTGCAAATGGTACTACGGTTGATACTTCAACTAATACTGTAACTGCAATTGATTCTGAGACTGCAACTGCAACTTAGGGTTTTATGAGGAAACCCTANCCAAATTTTGCCCCTTCAAACTTGATCAACGGATTTCTGGACTGGTGCTTCTGGTTTTCTCGTACTTCTGGTACTTTGGTACTTCTGGTACTTCTGGTATTCTGGTTTTGTGGTACTTCTGGTACTTTGTGAAAACTAGGGTTTCACTTTACGAGAGATCTAGCCACTGAAGAGTTGCACTGAGGATGCCAAAGTGATCCTTGAGGAAGGGCACACTTTTATAGATGGTTTTGGGGCTGAAACTCTTCTTCAATAAAAAGACCTAATTTTCATGTACGACAACAATGACATTTTTCTCTTTTTCTTGTGAAAGATGCTCTCTTCATCTTAGCTCTGAAACCATGTTAAGGTTCTAAGATATTATTAGGTTTCTTTTCAATTTACTAGATAAACATAACATAGATAAGATCACTGAGAAATATTCAATCACAAGAGACACAACATTTATCTCGAGAAACCCTCATGGGGGAGGAAACCTAGAAAAGAAATCATTAATATAGATAGCCAATACAATGCCAAGAGAATAAACCAAACAAGACAAAAAGTCCTCTCCAAGTATGTGACTCTCTCTCTCTTCCTTCTTCTCCAACTGCAGCTCCAAACTTGTGCTTTGATGAACAAGTGAGTGAGTGAACAAATGAGGTGCTAACCTCTCTTATTTTTACAATATGGCAGGCGCTGAACTGAGGTGTCTTTTCACTGGCAAGGACGATTTCTCATTCTGGGTGGTTATAACCACTTTAATATATTCTGGGGCCGAATTTTCATTTAGCCCATTACAATTAGGGTTTGACCAATCCAAAAAAGTGGATTATGTCATTTACAATACTCAAAATGATCAATCCACAAAAGGGGATTGATCTAATGAATAATACATCAACAATAATTAGAATACTCTTTGCAGTTACAATATTTCAACATATAGCACCCTGTTCATAACCATAGAAGAGACACTATTTGACACAGAAAGTTCCAGGATGACTAAGCTAATCATAACAGGGATGTTCATAACCGATGCCACATTAGACAGGGAAAAAAGGGATGAAAATGAGGTAGCTTCCATGAATAAAGAGTTGGACCACCTACGACATCAAGTTGAGTATTACCAAAATTAAACACAGGTGGTAGTACTCTTAAAAAATGAGTTCAGAGCGATGTATGCACAATTCAAAAGGGAGATATACCTCTTCACTACCCAAATAAATGATTTTCAAGAAGATACCCTTATGGGATAGCAACCTACAAATACATGCAATGGTGGTATAAGAAGGCACATCAAGCCTTGGAACGAATTGACTACATCAATGAAGTACATAAGGGCCGCGATACAGAAGAACATGGCATCCGAGTGATGATGGACAAAAAAATCGCCTGAATACAGAAGGAAGTTGAACACTGGGTATACATGGTCCAGGAACCTGACAAAAAATGAAGGAAAGATTGGAAGAATGTGAGAAACGTTGGGAAAAAATTAACCTAGAAATAAGGAATATTTACTTGTGAGAGTTTGGCCCACCGGGGGATTTCACCAATTTACGTGACATAGTTAAGAGACATGCAGAGAAATACCGGGTATGCAAAACAAATATTTCGCAGGTTTCAAGCATGATCCCAGGTCAAGTGAAGAAGTTCATGGGGCCTCCGATTAAATATCTCACAGCCTTACAACACGTGAGTGTCAAACTAATCAAGTACAAGGAACATACAGTTGAGATAAAAGAGGTCCTCTCTGCTCCTATGGATCAACATAGGTTCCCACATGCAAACACTTGCGAGGATCTCTTCTGGAGATGGTCAGAATACAATAGGAACAATCCACTTCAGTAAAATAACAAGATGATATAAAGAGAAACAAAAGAGAACAGATAGATAAATTCTATCTCGTGTCATTTTCTTGACTTAACACAACTTTAATATCTATTTTTAGTTTAGTTATTTTTATAAATAAGAGAATCGACCTTGGGAAAAAGGTCGATGGTTTTGGAGAGAAAGACTTTTCTAGAATATTGTAAGAGAATTATTTCTATGCAAATTATTTTTATTTAGAAGTTTTGTTTAGAACTAAAGACATTTCTTTCATCTAAGGCGTGAATGTGATTGGACCGAAGAGGATTATCTCTGTCTTCGAATTCGATATTTGCTGCTGTATTGAGTAAGAGTTGATGTATCTGTTATTTAATTTATCTTATAATGTTGTGACAGTTCCTTTATTCTAATTGATGAACACAAATCGATTGTGTTAACATGTGATTGATAATAGAGTATTGAAAATTACTTTTCTTGCACTCATTTTCTATTACGTATGTATTTTCTTTCTGTAACCATTATCTCAGATGATGTTGAATGTCTACAAGTCAAATGGTATTATTTCTAGCTTGAAGTAGTTTTGATCCTCATTGTCTGCGTGCTGAGGTATAAAGGTTATCCCAAAAGCCAATTTTCTCCAATATATCATAACTTCCCTCTGTCATTTATCTTAAGCTCCACCTTTCATTCCCATAAATGTTAAAAAATAATAAAAAAAGTACTGCATATCCTAAGGAAAGGTTTCACAGAAAGACATACTTATTGGTCTCGATTAAAGCCCATCGATAAATCCATCCAGATCACAAATATGGAGAATCTTACATCGCGTGAGTTTCAAACTAATCAAGTACGAGGAATAAACAATTGAGATAAAAGAGGTCCTCTCCGCTCCGATGGATCAACACAGGTTCCCACATGCAAATACTTGCGAGGATCTCTTCTGTAGATGGTCGTAATATGAGCGGAACAATCCACTTCAATAAAATGACAAGATGATCTAAAGAGAAACAAAATAGAACATATAGATAAAGTCTGTCATGAGTTGTTTTCTTGACTTAACACAACTTTAGTAGCTATTTTTAGTTTAGTTATTTTTATAAATAAGAGAATTGACCTTGGGAAAAATGTCGATGGTTTTGGAGAGAAAGAATTTTCTACAATATTGTAAGAGAATTATTTCTGTGCAAGTTATTTTAATTTAGAAGTTCTGTTTAGAACCAAAGACATTTATTTCATCTAAGGCATGAATGCAATTAGACTGAAGAGGATTATCTCTGTCTTCGAATTTGATATTTGTTGCTATATTGAGTAAGAGTTGATGTATTTGTTATTTAAGTTACCTTATAATGTTGTGATAGTTCCTTTATTCTAATTAATGAACACAAATTGATTGTGTTAAACATGTGATTAATAATAGAGTATTGAAAATTACGTTTTCTTGCACTCGTTTTCTATAATGTATGTATTTTATTTCTATAACCGTTATCTCAGATGATGTTGAATGTCTACAAGTCAAATGATATTATTGCTAGCTTGAAGTAGTTTTGATCCTCATTGTTTGCATAATGAGGTATAAAGGTTATCCCAAAACCCAATTTTCTCCAATATATCGTAACTTCCCTCTATCATTTAGCTTAAGATCCACCTTTCATTCCCATAAATTCTAGGAAATAATAAAAAAAGAACTGCATAGCCTGAGGAAAGGTTTCACAGAAAGACATACCTATCGGTCACAATTAAAGCCCATCGATAAATCCATCCAGATAAAAAATCTGGAGAATCTTACCACTCAGTAAATGCTTATGAGTCTAATTGGGCCTCTTAAGTGGGTTTGGTTCCTACTATTGATTCAAAGAGATCTCAGACCCCTCAACAGAATTGGCACTAGAAGGAGGGCCTGACGAATGCATGGCTAACAATATTTCTGATAATATATTTTGCAAAGCCTATAGATTCAAAATAGCCCACATGCATGGCTAGTCATTCTCAAGACATCCCACATATAGAGAGTACTCCCACTATGAATACCTCACCTCAACATGAAGAGGAAGAATTTCTGTACCCTGAAATACCTTACACTCTTCCCCATGAAGAGTTAAATAAGTTCAGAAGAATCACCAAAGCTTATGCCCAATAGATTGAAGCATTACCTTTAGCTCCTTTACTTCCTCAAATAAAACAAATAAGAAGACCAGTTTTTGATACCCATGATCAGGCATTCATTCACACAGTATAATACTTGATATACTTTTCCATCATTGATATCAAACAACCCCTTGGTGTGATACCCTAAACACCAGACGTCACCCCACCAATCAGTAACTTCTCTGAACCTGATGATTTTAAATATGAAGAGGAGGGTTCTACCTCATATCACTCACGTTCTGAATCAGAAGATATGGTGCATAATAATGATAACAACGAAGAAAGGGGAGATCAACCTATATATAAACAACCATGGTTGGCAAGAGATGCTTTGGCGATACTAGGACGGGTGCATAACCTACCCAGACATCCATAAAAACTACTTCCCAAATTTGACCCCAAAACCTCTGGTTTGCCTGAAGACCATATTAGCCATAAGGTTGATGAATCTGCAAAATGAAGATGTGGTGTGTAGATTGTTCCCTTATGCCTTTTAAAATTCAGCCTCGACTTGGTATTTCAACTTACCAGTTGGTTCCATAACTAGCTAGACAAAGTTTCAAAATGATTTCTTGGACAAATTTGTTGAAGAAAATAATACATGAGATTTAATGGCTGAACTTTTCGCTGCCACTATGAGTCCAAAAGAAAAGGTCAAATATTTCAACCAAAGGTTCACCGCCATTTTGAACAAATTCCAACTCGAGGCTAAACCTACTCCAGATATGTAGATTGAAGTATATGCTAACTATCTCCCAACTTATATTTCCATGTTCGTAAAAAGGGCCACCAAAAATACTCTAGCTGAAAATGTCGAAGAAGCTAAAACGATTGAAT
>JASDQU010324212.1:0-12956 GCA_032191745.1 Picea mariana
CATGAGGCTATGCTTTGTATAGGTTGTAGTGTAGGTAGGCCTTTAATGTTCGTAAGGCTGAGATCTAGATCCGATTGTGGACTAGACAGTCCATTCAATGAGATTGAATAGGGTAGGTAGATTGGAGGGAAGAGCTCGAAGAGACCCTCATGTAAAAGATCATTGTATATGTTTTGAGTAAGTAGATAGAGTGAGAGAGTTGAGAAGGAGCCGAGACTCTGTTGAAGTTCATGCTCAGGAACACCTTGTAAAAATAGGCATTGCCATTAATACAAAACAACAGTTTTTCCTGCATATTTCCTGTGTTGAATGAATGTCTATGAGTGTTCTATTTATGCTGTAGATGTACATTGTAGGTTTGCATTTGCAGGGAGTTGTTTGATTTTCAGGCTTGAGGGATCTTTGTGGTTTCATGCCGAGAGGGTGTGACAAAGTACTGGGCTCTCTGAATACCGATGCATAGACACACTTCTGAATTCTATGGATTCAGACAAAAGACGTGTGAAGAGGGCACAATAGATGAAATCAACATCTCAGAAGTAGACCTTTGAGGTTGTTGAACACCTCAGGAGGTAAGGTTGTGTAGGAGAGACACAGTTGCATACATAAACTTTATTGTGAGTTTGTAAAGATCTGCCAAGTGGGCATTTAGTAGGTGCAAAGGAGTGCACAGAGCAACTCTGCTGTGAGTTCAGAAGCAGACATAAGCTCCGAGGAGTTCTATAAAAACTCTGCCAGGAGGGCATTGAGTCAATGTGCAGACAGGCATAGGAAGAGAACTCCGTCGAGTTCTGTAATTTGAAGAAGAATCCCCAGAAGGATCTTCATAGGGTTCTTGAACACCCTGAAATATTCAGCAATAGGTTACTTGAGCAGAGGAGTGCTAGGAGGGCATCATATTTCTCACTTGAAGGAGAAGGGAAAAAGGACCAAGTTCCTTAAAATTATGAATTATAGAGAAGCTCATAAGAGACAACACTTTCTGGGAAAAGACTCTGCAGAAGTGCAAAAGACAAAGAACCCTTCAAGGATTTGAAGGAGAAACTCAGGAGGTAGTAGCATTTTTATATGCACGGGACAGGGCTTAAGTTGCAGAGATCGCAGAGAGGAAAGAGAGAAAAGGTTGAGGATTTTTGCACTTGAATAATTCTTCCAAGTCTAGGAAGAATGCACATAAGCTCAGGAGGAACACAACTGCAGTCAGATCCAGCCAAAAGATCTAGACCGTTGGAATTCCCATGTCCAGGAGACAGTGTAGGAGGAGCGCACATGAAGACAAGGTTTGAACTGTCAGATCTTGAGAAAACACTCGACAGCCGATGGATCTGTCAGGAGATGCATGAGGTTTAAGCCTTTGTGAACAACAGAGGTGAAGGTCCCGAAGTAGGAGTTGGCATTGAGATTTTGGCATTTGGGAGTTCGGAGGTCCTAAGGATGAAGGTCTGGACACTCCGCAACATAAGTCCCGAAATAGAGAAATAAATCACAGTCGTTTGTTCGAGGGAGGACACATGTCATGGGATCATCTGTGTCAGAGATTCGGGCACTGAGACTCACAGAGGTGAGCATTTCGACTTCTCATCTAGTGAAGTCCCGAAAAGATCACAGTCGTCCATCTTGAGGGGACATGTGGTAGCAATCCAGAATTTTCAGGAGAATACCCGATAGGAAAGGAGAAGACGTCTTGGTATATCGACATTTCGAAAATTGAGAGTACATAAGGTCGGACTCTCGCATCGATAAATCCCGAAGGAAATAGGACTCGAGTCTTATGAGCATTGTTCACATGTACCAAGACCATAGTCATGGGTGCTAATGCGAGAAAATCCATTTCGGCAAATCGGCATTTCGGAGGTCGGAAGGTCGAAGAGTCAAGGACTCAAGAGATCGGGGCACTGCGGGTTTCGAAACCTGAACTTCCATAGTCAGGGAAAAGTCACAGGTGTGTGTAGAGGCCGTGACAGAGGGACAGAAAGACCTGTGGATCGAGATTGAATTGAGATTCCAGTAGGAGATCAAAAGAGCCACTTCGGCTCGAGGTAAGAGAGAAGAACTATCCTTAAGACCGGGAGGTCACGCAGAGACTCTGTCGAGGAAGAAGGGGTGGCGTCTGCGTCATAAGGCGAAGTCCTTATTCCTTAGAATCTCTTAGTCTCTCACAAGGTTTCCCGAATGGAGTGTCGACTCCAAGGGTTGGAAAACTAAAAAAAACAGTCAAAAGCGAGTGGCACCCTTGGAGCATGGAGTGCATCTTGAAGAGCATGTCACATAAATAAAAATTGGGTCAATGAATCAAGGTGGCCTAGAAAACCTTGAAAGAATAATTGTAAACCTTGAAAAATCTTTAGAACTTTTCAGATATGAATAATTAATGAGTAATATATTACTTAAAAAATCCCAAATGAAAATCTAAACCTATTAAAAAAAAATAATCCTAAGTATAAGTTCTTTTAAGGAGACTAAACTTAATTATTAACTAAATTAAAAAGGAACGAGGTAAATCAATTAAAGAATTAAGTAAAATGAAATACCCTAAAGATTTGATTTAATACACATGGGTGCAAGTAAATACCATGCTGGAATTCAAGATAAGAAAGGAATAAAGCTGAGAGAATATGTGTACACAAAGAATGGTATCTAGACACTAACTATGACTAGTTTAACTAGAAGAAGACTCTTATTTTAACTCAACTCAGATTTAGTAAGGCATCCGTCAATGAGAATATGGGGAATAAAGAGACAACTAGGAGTGATTTAAGGAGCACATTTGGTAAATGTGAGAGAAACTGACTTTTAATTCAAATAAAATATCAAATTACTTGTGCAACTTAGGGAGACGGTGACAAGTGTAAGGGGAAAATAATCCTAATTTATTGAATTAAAAATCAAATTGATGCTACCAAATTATTTTGATTGGTTTTACTTGTCAGAGTTGGGATACCTAGCTTGGGAAAGAGTGGTGGCTCTACCTTGCGAAGCAAGCTTGAAGCTAGAGGATTTATGGTTTGGTGTGTGTGGCCCCTTTACATTTGAGGGGGATAAGGGGGAAGAAGAGTACCCCTAGCATTAGATGAGAGGTACTGGTGAAGTCTCTATGATTAATTTTAGCAAGCGGGAGGTCGGAAGGAGCACCTTCATAGAAGAACATTATCTCCTTCCATTACAATATTCCTAAATTGAGATTGAATTCATTAAGTTTTAATTATAAAATGTATTTTTTGAATTTTATTGTATGGTGTAAATATGATATCAAATCGGGCAAGATCATGATGGAAATTATGTGCTTCGAAATCCATTTATATTCTAGACTAAGCATTGGGATTTTGTATTTTCTGAATGGTGATGCCAATTATATTCTCAAATAAGCATTTGAAATTGTGTTAGCTCTCCTTCCATGTTGTCAATCCAGGAATATAATGTCGCTGCCATCTGAGATTTCCTTGGGGATTGTTAGAAAAAATTGAATCGTTTCCAGTGGATATTCATTCCCAGATATAAGTCATTCTTGATCACTGTCTCTGATTCGCAGGTTAGAATTTTCATTTACATTATAATTACCATACATTATAATTACCAAACGAAATTTTAGTCCGTCATAATTTCTTGTGGAATGATATGATCTTCTGGAAGGGATTTCGTATGGTTTGGGCATTTAGATTTCAAATGAAATTAAACTTGCCTCAGTCGCTCTAGGTTTAAATCTACCTTTGATTCATAATTCGTCTTAGTCTGGCGCATTATCTTCATGCAGCTACCTAACTCAATACGCATGGACCCTTCCCGACTCTTCTCTTTCACAAAACCATGTTGCGTTGCTCACTGAAAATGTTGAAAGCTCCGAAATTATTATTTCCATACCTACTTATTAATTTATGCTTGGATGCAAGATGGTAGTGACTATTATGAAATTTATTGGCTCTGAAATTGTAACTACTCCTTAATTGTTTGCGCTGGCGAGGGATTTCGCTAGGTACAATTTCGATCTGATATAATCCCGTGCTCAAGGGTACGACGCGACCCTTTTTTAAACTATTATTACACTTCAAGGAGTCGTTGGATGATTGGCGTTTCTGGGTGAAATGCCTGTTCTGCGAATCTGATTGTTGAATAAAAACCTGGTTAATGGAGGTGCGTGGAAACCATGGGATTCGACGACGTGTGTTACATATTTGAATCCAGTTGTCTTCGAGATTGAAATCGATAGGAATATTTCACTTTGAATGTAAATCCTATTTTATTGATGGGCAAATCCTCCTGGGTACAAAGTAAATTCGATGCAAAATTGTACAGTCATTCATGTTTATGAGACAAAATCAGCTTGCATTTTAACTGTGGTCTACGGGTCTATTTAATGAGTACGAGTTTGGGGTTGAAGGATTGATCTCGATGATGGGGTTATTGAAAACCATGCACAAAACAATATCATACCACATATGTTTACTCATATCCCGATCTTGTATACAAACACCAGTACAATCTTGGGGAATTTGTTACAGTATTTGGGGTTGAACGAAATTCTTCAGCATTGGCCAGACATGTACCCACTTGTGAGAGATGCACGGTTGGTGTAAAGAAATCGACACAGCCCACAATTCTGTTAAGTATAATGTAACCTCAACAGGCTGACTGTACACTGCCAGCTGTTCTTTGAATGTACACTTTTTCCTTACATTCCTAATATACTGAATACAGTTCTCTTCTCTGTTCGTCTCTCTACATTTCTTGCTTCTCATTTTATCATGGTATCAAAGTTTCACCAGTAAGCCTCTTCACACAGTCTAGAGAGCAACCCAATCCTCAACTGCACAGAGCTTACATTGACAACCAAGAGCACGTGACACAGCTTCTTCACAAGGCTTGGAGAGTTGTCCACCATCCGCTCGAAAGATTGTCACAGGAAGCTCACGCGAGGAAGTAGAGCGCTATACGCTCAAAAGATCGAGCAAGCAGAAACTGCAGAAGGAGAAAGTGCAAAGAATCGTGAACAATTTACAGATTTGTCAAAGATTCACGAAAGATTACTGCAGGAGCAAGAAATATTTAAGGATCTCATGAAATTCTTGCAAATTCGTGAAATATCGGTCAATATTTTCAGAAACAACAAAGGACAACATTCGCAGTCGTAAAATCGGTCCTGCGAACAGATCTGAGGTATAAATCTAGTTCAGAAAGGACGAGGAGAGCGCAGAAAAGGTGAAAGAATTTCGACCATTAGATTTTCCGTAGAGCACTGATAGTCGTCAGATCCGGGAGAAAGTGCACAAGGTTTAGTCCTCTACAGCGCACAGGAGAAAAACCGACTTGCGAAGTCACGAAATCCCGAAATTGTTGGGACCGTCCATCAAGGAGGACACATGGCAAGATTTTGACATTTCACTGACTCGTAGGGAGTAAAGGTCAGAAGACTGCGGTGAGAATTCACGAATCACGAAATCACGACTCGATCTGAACCATTGAATCGAGAAAGAACGTGAGCCATCGATCTGATGGTATCGCAAAATCGGGAATCGGGAGTTGGACGAGCAGAGGAGACTGCACTCCATACCCCGATACGCGAAATCCCAAAATCATGAAATCACTCAAAAGAAGATTTCGAGAGAGAATCAGGACCGTCCATCTTAGAGGACAGGTGGCAGCAGATGCAAGCGCCATCAAATTTTTTAGCATTTCAGAGTTCGTGGTTTGGAGATCATCGTGATGAGAGTTCAAGAGTCGCAAAATAACGATTCGCGAAATCTCGAAAGGATCTGGACTATCAGATCATAAGAGGATCTAGACCATTGATTTTCGAAGTAAGATATTCATCTTTTCGCACATCGAGAGTTTGAAGGACCCAGGATCATTGCAGCCAAACTCCCAAAGCCCCAAACTGTGAAATCCCGAAAAGGCGTTCGAGAGGAATAAGCGCTAGGATATTTCAGATTTCGGCAAACTGAGGGACAAAGAATCGGCGAAGGCATTGCGATTCCCCGATTTGCAAAAATCTGGTAGCGCTTGAATGATTAGGCACGTGGTCTTTGGTCGTGGTCACATGCAAGGAGGCTAGGGGTCAATATAGGACCGTTAAGGTTTTTTTTCGACGTTTAGGCGACTGGAGGTTGGAGAGACAAGAAACTGGAGGACTCGTATACAGGAGTCCTAAAGTCCCGAAGTGGGAAAAGCCGAAGACGAAAATTGTGAAAGCTCGAATCGCACAGGAAACAGGTAAACATGAAATTTTCCACAATTTTTTTATGTTTCGTTAAAATTCTTCAAAAATGGCGACGTCTAGCAATTTAGGACCAACTCAAGGTCCGATTCTTCTTGGAAAGAATTATGAGTTTTGGTCTCTTCGAATGAAATCCTTCTAGCAATCACAAGAGTGTTGGGATCCAGTGGATCTTGGATATGTGGAACTAGATCCAGCAGACCTTTCTGCCATGACAAACCAACAGAGAATTTCTCAGGCAACTCACAGGAACAGAGAGAATAAAGCCAAATTTTGGATTGAAAATTTAGTGGATGACTCAATTTTCTCAAAAATCACAGGTGTCGGTACTTCAAAATAGGCCTGGGACATCCTTAAATCATCTTACCATGGAAATGACAGGGTCAAAACAGTCAAACTGCAGACTTTGAGGACGCAATTCGAGACTTTAAGAATGAGAGAGTTTGAAACTGTGGATTAGTTTATGACCCGAGTCATGGGAATCGTAAACCAGATCAGATTGATTGGTGAAGCCATCCCTGATCAATGCATTGTTGAGAAAGTCCTGAGAAGTTTACCAAAGAAATTCGAAATGGTTGTTACACCAATCCTTGAATCCAAGGATTTGTCACATTCTTCAACAAATGAACTAATTGGTTCTCTAGTGATACATGAGACCAGACTGCATCTCATAGATGAGTCAATCGCCAATGCCTTCAAAACTCAATTCTCCTTCAGCAGAGGGAGAGATAGAGGAAGAGACAGAGGTCACCAAGGACGTGAGAGCACTACAAGAAACCACCATTCAAGTGGAGGTAACAGACAATAGAATCAAAATCAAAATTTCCAAGGTCATAGACAAAATCAAAATTTCGAGCCTCAAAGAGGCAGAGGGAAAAGATCAAATGACAAATCAAGAATACAATGCTATTACTACAAAAAGTATGGGCACTATGAATTTGAATGCAAGAAGAAGCAAGCAGATCAACTCTTAGGCAAAGCACATGTGTCAAATCATACGAGAGAAACCTCAGGAGGTATGTTTCTCTCATGCCACAAAACTGAAGAACAACCTAAAGATCTCTGGTTGTTGTACAGTGGATGCAGCAATCACATGACAGGTAACAAAGATTTACTTTCATGTATTGATTCTTCAATCTCAGCTAGTATTACACTTGGAAATGAATCCTTAGTCAAAGTTCAAGGAAAATGAATTGTTCCTATTCTTACTAAACATAATGTAAAGAAGAACATAAACAATGTTTATCATGTTCCAGATTTGAAACATAATCTGCTAAGTAGGACAGCTCATTGAACATGGCTATAAGGTACTTTTTGAGGGAGCATCTTGTAGGATATTTGATAACACCCCCAGCAGAAAATTGATTTATGAAATGCACATGACTTAGAATAGGATGTTTCCCCTGACCCTCAAAACTGCAAATATAATTCATCCATATGCATAAAGTGCAACCACCCCAAATGAAACTATGGTTTGGCATACAAGATTTGGACATCTACCCTTTTAGAGTCTAAGTCTTCTTCAGAAGCACTCCATGGTCAAAGGTCTCCCTATCTTCAAAGAGAAAAATTCCACATGTGAGTCTTGCATACTTGGAAAACATAAGAGAAGTAGTTTTCCACAGTCTTCCACTCAAGCCAAACAACATCTTGAACTTGTTCACACTGATCTATGTGGACCAATGCAAACAGAGTCCATAGGTGGTAGCTTTTATTTTCTAACATTTACTGATGACTTTAGCAGGAAAATCTGGATCTATTTTCTCAGACACGAGTCTGACACTTTTGCAAAATTCAAAGAATTCAAAGAAGAAGATTAAAAATAGGGTGGAAAATATATAAAAGCACTCAGGTCCGATGGAGGAGGAGAATACAACTCCAACGAATTTGCAAATTTCTACAAATCACAAGGCATTATCATGCAAACAACAACAAGGTATACTCCACAACAGAATGGAGTGGCTGAAAGGAAAAATCAGACAATAATGAACATGGAAAGAAGTCTTCTCAAAGAAAAAATTTTGTCAAATATTTTTTGGGCTGAAGCAGTAGCATGCTCAGCTTATTTCTTGAATAGATCTTCAACCACATGTCTAAAGATGAAATTCCCTCAAGAAGCATGGAGTGGGACAAAGTTAAATGTTGTGCATCTAAGGACATTTAGATGCATAGCATACGCTCACATACCTTCTGAATTAAGGAAGAAACTAGATGATAGAAGTGAGAAATGTATCTTTACTAGATACAATAAAACATCTAAAGCCTACAAACTTTATAATCCAATATCCAAGAAGCTAATTCTCAGCAGAGATGTCAAATTTCTGGAAAATCAATTCTGGATAGAATCTGAAAATCAGCAAATGGACAGTCAAAATCCATTGCTACCAAGTTCTGAAAACACAGAAAATTCAGGACAACCAATACGTCAACCTGCGCTTCCAATATTGCAGGCAAGAGGACAATCTGAAAACTCTCATAATAACTCAATTTCAAGTAGAGACTCATCCTCTAAACCTCAAAATCACAGAACTCGAAGTTTCAGAGAAATTCATCAGTAGTTGGATGACATTGAACACCACAATCCTTTTGTGTTAATGTCATGTCAACCTACATCTTTTAAAGAAGCAGCAAAGGAGCCACATTGGGTTCAAGACATGAACCAAGAAATTGACTCCATTGAGAAGAACAAGACATGGGATCTTGTTGATTTGCTCGGACACAAGAAGAGTATTGGTGTCAAGTGGGTTTATAAAACTAAACTCAATGAAAAAGGGCAGATTGAAAAACACAAGGAAAGACTCATTGCCAAAGGATTCTCACAACAACCAGGTACTGATTATGGTAAAAGTTTTTCTCCAGTAGCAAGATTAGACACTGTAAGAACTCTATTGGCCATATCATCCCAACAAAAATGGCAAGTATACCATATGGATGTCAAGTCATCATTCCTGAATGGTTTCTTAGAAGAAGAAGTTTATGTCGATCAACCACCTAGATTTGAAGTCCAAGATCATCCAGCCAAAGTATATCGATTGAAGAAATATTTATATGGCTTAAAGCAAGCTCCAAGAGCTTGGTACAACAGAATTGACTCTTACCTGATCAAAAGTGGTTTCAGTAGAAGCCAAAATGAGCCAACTCTTTACACCAAAACAGATCACCATGGTAAAAGTTTTATTGTATGCTTATATGTCGATGATATGATATATACTGGAAATCTTGAGTTAACCAGTTTTAAACATGCCATGCAATCTGAGTTTGAGATGACAGATCTTGGCATAATGAAATATTTTTTGGGGATTGAGGTTGATCAATCAACCAAAGGAATTTTTGTCTGTTATAAAAAGTATGCAACAGAGATCATCAAAAGATTTCGCATGGAAGATTGCAATCCAACAGAAACCCCTATACCCCTAGGCACAAAATTGAGAAAGAAAGATGAAGGCCCTACAGTGGACCCTACCCTGTACAAAAGTTTAGTAGGCAGTTTGTTGTATCTTACAGTAACTAGGCCTAATATTATGTATGCAGCCAGTCTTGTTTTCAGATACATGGAATCCCCCAAAAATTCTCACTGGAAGATGGCGAAACGAATTCTAAGATATGTTGCAGGAACTCTAAATTTTGGCTTATGGTACACTAAATATGATAACAATCAACTCTCTGGTTACATAGACAGTTATTTTGCAGGCAACATAGATGACAGGAAAAGCACCTCAGGACATGCTTTTCACTTGGGCACAAACCTAATTTCATGGGCATCAAAGAAACAACCAATTGTATCAATATCTTCTACAGAGGTAGAGTATGTCGCTGCTACCTCAGCTTCCTGTCAAGATGTGTGGTTGATAAGAATATTGATAGATATGTCACATACAGAAAAGGATCCAAATCCTATCTTCTGTGACAACACCTCAACAATTTCTCTATCCAAAAATCATGTGTTTCACAAGAAAAGAGAATGCATTGACACTCACTTTCACTTCATCCGTGACCTAGTCAATAATGGTGATATTGCACTTCAATTTTGTGGCTCTCGAGATCAACTCACAGATATCTTCACAAAGGCACTAGGAAAATCTGTTTTTGATTTTCAGAGACAACACTTGGGCATAATCAGTGCTGATGTTTGTAACAGTTGAGTTTAAGACTGAGTGTTAAATATAATGTAACCCCAATAGGTTGATTGTACACTGCTAGTTGTCCTGGCCAGCTGTACTTTCATTTCTTTATTTGCTTGAGCCTATTTAGCTCAGTTATTTTCCCTTTTCTCTGTACTCTTTTCATTTGTACCTTTTCCTTACATTCCTAATATACTGAATACAGTTCTCTTCTTTATTCTTCTCTCTGCATTTCTTGCTTCTCATATTATCAAATTCCATGCTGCAATCTATCCTCCACCAAGCGGAAAGGATATAACTTGCGTCCTAGTGATGTGCTAATGTTTTGGGTTACAAGATTTTCTTTTTGGGATCTAATCAACTACAAAGGCAATGATGGGGACAAAATTCTTCTTGTTACAAAGAAGGTAGTTCTACACCAGATCTGATCCTTCAAATAAATCAATGAAACTAGAGAATTTGATAGCTAGCGTCGACGTGTGATCCTTCAAATAAATAAGTCAACTTGAGTTGTTATTCATATTGTTAAAGTAAGACTTGATCTTCCTTTAAAATCCACATATATAGGGATATGTAAGTTAGTGTGGTAGTTATCATATTATGGCTTAATTTCTGATGATCCTTTCAATTATTTTATGGATATATATGCAGCATGGTTTTCTAATAATTCATTATTAAGTGTGATTCCCTTATCGTAGCTTGTTTTTTCTATGAAATTTAGTATTGAATTCCGATAGTATTACTTAATTATGATAAGTCATTTTAAAGGTATAGTTGCACTACATGAAGATTCATACTCTTTATAGTAGCTTGAAGTAATGGACAGATGATTGCTTGACTTGAACAAACTTGACATTGACAAGATACAAATGATGATGAGAAATGGATCTCTATCTCTTATAAGAATGTAATTATGCTTTGTGGTTTTATTAATCCTTGGTTATTATCTCTTATTCAACCTTGTTCTTAATTATTGTTTGAAGTTGATTAATTAAGGTAGATTATCGTGCACATCCATGAAATGATAGATGTTTATGATAATTGTTTAAGGTGTTGCGCAAATAAGTTAAAGTTTTGGAATACCATAGAAATGATGCAGTTATCAACCTGTTGTCTTTGTTATTCCCTTGCATAGATGCATTTTTATTGTTTACATGTGGTTTATTGACAAGATTAATTACGTCTAATTCGATTCTTTAATATTAGAATCTAGTCATGATGTTAGGATAGAAGTTGGTTATGGGATTAGATATCTCCTTATTCCTCATAACAGTAGCCAGTCGTGAGACCTTAAGTGTTTAAAATTAATCAGATGAATCCTCGACTTAGTGATTCTTATGTATCTTGGAGGTCCTAACCACGCAGTATAGGTTGGGCGGGTAGTTTCTTTATGATATATGTTGATTGATTGATAATGATGTTTCTTTCAAATGAACCTCATGAATTTTCTTGTGCAGTGATTAATATATGATGTGTCACTATTAATTATGTTGATGTGTTGATTATGTGTCATTAGAGATTAGTATGATGTGTCGATGGTATTTTTTTTCATTACGTGGTGACGATCTAATTTCCTAATGTAAAAAATATATATTTACCTCTTTTTGTAACCACTAATTGTTGTTGTAACTGTGGGGCCGTTACAATATGTGCATTGATTTATTAATAAAAATAGTAATTGATGGTTGTGATATGAAATATATGAAGAAATATGGGGGGATATGATTCCACAAGATGGAGGGGTCCAAGGGGGAATTACTAATGGGAATTAATCCAACCCACATTCCTGAATTATCTTATTATTGTGTAAACTTTCTATTTTGTTGTTTAGTGCTCCCAAAGCCAATTATTAAACTCATGTAATAGGGTAGGTGTGAGGAGTGGCATCCTATAGTTATTGGAAAGCATGGGAAGGAGTAAAATAAACTTGGGGAATACTTTCAATTAATTCAAGAAAGCAAAGAAAGAGAGGAAAATTTGTATGGCCTAGGAGGCAATTTTTTATGGGCAGTCTCATTTTTGCATAGAGGGTGGTTTTTTTTACTAGCATATTTTGGAAAACAAGAGATGAGATGAGTGCTTAGAAGAGAACCAAACATGTTGTGCTTGAAGAAATCCATTTGTAGTGGCCAGCTTAAGTAAATACAAAATTTTAATTCAATTAACATATAATTGCCTTCTCATACATAAATTATTCATTCACATCATAAGCATAAATATTCTACATAAGTTAAAATCTATCTACATCATGGAAATAACTCAACAATTCACAATAAAATACCTTCTTCTGATGCTAATTCTCGTCGATATGGCTATCCCTTCCCTTTTGCCTTGTTGTTGTCTTGCCTAGCCTGATGCACTAACCAACACTGCCCAAACCGACTATCCTCCCATCCAGCTAGGAGCAGCTTGTCCGGCTCCCTAGCTCCAGGAAACCGAAAGGAATCCTGCCCCCCATGCCCAAAACCCCTAGCAACCCGGTGCCCCCTGCAATGATACTCACAGTCTGCAGAACTCTCCCACAAAACCAGAAAAACCAAGCCAAGAAACCAGTGCTCCCGTCCCCCTCCAAAATGCTTCCTCCCAAAAATCAAAATCCCCTCCCAAAAGAATGCCTTCCACCATAA
>JASDQU010324216.1:0-12992 GCA_032191745.1 Picea mariana
GGTTTTGCACCCCATAGCCGCGCTTATGCGCCCAATATACGATGATGTTGCACGCATGCGCGCGTTCTCAGTGGGTGCAATGCGCTTTTTAATTTTTTAGCCATTTTTGTATAGTCTTGGCTCTTTTGCTGTGCTAATGACGCGGAGTTCTTGTCACCCTGTGCAGACGAAATTTCAGTGATAACAAGGAGGAAAGCTCAGTTGTGTGGAGGCCAGCAGTTAGTCAGTCGGGATTCAGAGAATTGGGAATCGCAGGGATGAGAAGTCCATACATTTTGAAACTCTGAAGTTCAAAACCCCAACGAGAGGTAAGGTTGTGGTCACGGGGACATTGGTCACGTGGACTAAAGACTTAGCCCGGGAGGCTAAGGTAGCAGAGGAGCGTGTCGGGAATCGGGGATCGGTGAACCAAGTTGTTGGGACATTACGAGTATAAAAACCCTGATAGGAGAAATCCCGACAGAAGTATATGGCTGTGGTCATACGAGAGGTGGTCGCATGGACCAGGGCTTAGCCGGGAGGGCTAACGTGTGAAAGGCGCATCAAGATTCGAGGGATCGCGAATCTAGAGGACAAGTGCATTTTGGCACTTGAAAGTCTGAAACCCCAATAGGAGCATGTAAGGCTATAGTCTTATGAGAGCGGTCATATGGACTAGAAGGCATATCCAGGAGGAGATAAGGCTGGAAGAGAGCTCATCGAAGATTCGGGAGCTCCGTGATCGAGAGTCCGGATTTCGTGGCGGTAAACCCCGATGAACGAAAGAGATTTTGTCGAAGAATATCAGGGTCTGTAATGATCGTTAGATGTGGGAACAAGATGTTAAATTAAGCTAGGATGTGGTTATGCTTTAGGATAAGCGGCGAGTAGATCTGGACGTCCAGAGTCCACCCACCCAGATCTACAGCTGAGGATGCATTCTGGAGCCCCCTTTCCATTCTACCTTTNTAGTGTGGTGTGTGAAGTGGGGCCCCTCCCTAGCATGATGACCACCGTGTCGCATTTCCCTCTTGCCACCTGTATGCCACCTAACCGTGCAACAGGGTGTTTCTCAATGGTTGTTCTCTACCCCTGTTGAGGTTTGTTCCTATTGGCCATTCACTGACCCCATAGGGATTCATCCCCATTGGTCGCTCACTAGCCCTGTCGGGGTTTGGCGGTTGCAGAGTCGAATTTTTGGACATTACTATAGCACTGAAGTGCAAAGTACAAAAGACACTGCATTCAAATAGAACCGTGAACATAATCCCACGATCACATGGGAACGGAGAAGGAGAGAGAAAGAGCCAGCTTATGCTGGGCCTCCATGGTTATTTAGGGGTTCGAGTCCGATAGAGGACTGGAAAAATTTGATTTAGGTAGCGGGTATGTTACACTGGGTGTTGGTATTCAACATGACTTGCAGAGGTTGAGGACCTATCTCCAACATGACTCGCAGAGGTTGGTGATTTCTTCTTCCTATTCTTCCACTTTCTGCTTCATTTAGACTTTTTGTTACTAGTAATTATACTTTCACCAGATGTGAGAGAAGGAGGAGGATAATAATTTGATGACAAAGGAACATAAACATTATGGCCATGACATAAATCACTTAGCTGGGAAGCTTCAAGAGCATTTGGGACATTTGGAATGGTACCCGACCAAACTGATAATCCCACATTCAACCCAGGAATGTACAAAGTGGCCATCAAAGGGACACCAATGTTTCTGAAGAAAGGATAAGCAAAATAATCCCCTTGTGAAGGGGTTCCTCAATTGGTATCATCGATAACCTTTTCCATGAAGATATTATGCATAGGTTCTCCCCTTAAGGGATTGTTAAAGTCTGTAAAAGTCTCACGCACTGACTTTGGCAAACCTGTGTTATCAAAACAATGCCTATAAAGAGGTGGCTCCATGTTTCTAAGCAAAAGACGAAAAAGTACTCACGAACAGTGGATTGGGTAGTCTACCACACTAGATCAGAGACCCAAGGCAATGGCTGGCTAAATCACTATGGAAAACTAGGGAGCACAGATCACACACTAAAAGTTCCTAAAGGAAAATCAAGCAAACGACTAACTAGTTGGAAGAACAGTTACACCAACCAACACTAGAGAAACTTATCGGTGCAAGTGCAACTCGAATATGGAAGCACCCTCTAGGTATACTCTACAAAGCGTGGCCTGATAACTAACCTAGGTACCGCGGTATACCCCTGCAGTCACCTGTGTAAGTCCCTAAAATAAGGGCAACTAGGTTGTCAGCACGCGAACAGTCACCGGGCAGGTACAATCGACAGTCGGGTAGACCACAATGAGCAGGGTATCAAGCTCGAAACCTATCAAGGGTAAATAAAGTGTTCTGGGAGATGACTGAGGACCTCAAACGAATTCGAGACCCATGAAGCTCCATGGAAAATGCGATCAATGTAATCCCAAGATAAGCCCTCTATATGTGTTCTCCACTATACTTGGTCGAGCTTTGGAGGGGTTATCTCTGCTACCTTTACACACATGACCTCGTGTTTAGCCCTTTTGTTAGAGGGGGGTATTGGATAACTTCCACATTACTAGACTTCTACACTCCCTAACTTAGACTTTTATGTTTGATTTAACGGCCTTGAAGAGTTTCCTCTCCAATCTAATTCAAGTCCCTAACCCTAAACTAGTTGGTTGACCCTAAAAACATAAAAGTCTAGTTACTTTACTTAGCGTTCTTTTTAAGGCTTGATTTACTCAAAAGGGGTATGGTAGTGCAACTGATGTTGTTAAGACTCTTGCGAAAAATGATGAAACTTACATGAAAACTAGCAAAGAATGATTATATTTCTTATTTTTCTTTTGAAATGATTTTAAAATTAGAAGAAAACACAACGCTATGCTAATTTCTTTTCCTTTTAAAATAACAATTCAAAGAAAATGCCAGGAAAGAAAGAGATCTAACAAAATAAGTTTTTTTTTTTTTTTTCTTCCAATCGAAGCAGAAATAACAAAAGATTCTAAAAGAAACTGATGAATACACAATAAGTTAAGAAATCTAGGAAATACAAGAAATATTTCAAGCTAAAGACAAGAAAACTAATGTCAGACCTAGTCTTAAAGACTGTAACTATAGAGACCAGGACTAGATCAAGAAAACCCCTAAGAAGTATGACTTCTGACAGGGAAGAGGATGACTGCCTCTTCTTTAAAAAATATTTTCTCAACACAGGAACGCTATTGACACTTCAGCAGCTAGCGTATGTACACAGGTTTTCCAAAGGCAGGGCACATATGCATGCATTCAGATCCACTACAAGCCACGTACACCTCTGTAGCTCCTCAAAAACATGAAAAACAACAGTCCAGCACAGGCAGGGAGTACTGGTATTGAAAACTAGAATCCCTTAAAGACATTGAAACTTACTTTGATAAAGAAAATGAAAGGAAAATTTTGATAAAGAAAATCTAATATTAGGTTATACCTAGGCTACAAAATGCAACAATAGAGACCAGAACTAGATCTAGAAAACCCCTGAGAAGGATTACTTATGAGAGGGAAGAGGATGACTACCTCTTTTAAAAGAAAAACAAATTCTAAACTCAGGCACGCAGCTGACACTTCATCAGCCAGTGTATGCACGTGGGTTGTATATAGGTGGGGAACGTATGCACAAGTGTAGGCCCACTACAGGCTGCGTGCACCTCTCTGAATTCTCGGAAAAGAAAAATTAGTCAAGCAAAAAAAGAAGGGAGTACTAGTATGGAAGACTAGAATCACTACTAGTTCAGGCTCTTCCAGAAACTACAAAAAAAGGTAATAAAACCAATTTAAAACACCCAAAAAGTATCCCCAAAAACCATATATATTTCCCCAGTATGGTTGCCAATTCTGTTGTGGGTGGTAAATCCCCCTACGGACTAGCATTAAGGTTTCTATAATGCATGCAGAAAAAGACCTACAGTCTCCTACTTCTTACGAATATCCCAATCATAAACCCCATTATTCATATGCAGATACAAGGTTAAAAGGATCAAGTTACTATACCTTAGTTTCCATGTTTGATGTCAATCCCTTAACGTTTGGTTGCTCCTTGACTGCAAATATCCTCCCAATGCTGACCTGCATCCATAAAAAGACAAACAAGGAACTCCACATGCATATGATCTATGAACTAATGGGTTAGAGATTTTATCAAAATATAATAAAATTTAAACATTGCAAACCTCATATGGTGGGACGAGAAAAGTACTTCTTTTTATTAATCTCACAAGAGTAACCTTACAATAGTGAGATTGGCCACTGCTCCTCGAATATGGTCTTGGGCTCCTCTTCAACTATGCTCCAACTAATTTTGTATATGCTTCTCTTCACACAGTAGTTGCAAAAGGTTGGGACAAAGGGAATGCGGAATCGGGTAGAGTTTATTTACAATTAGTTTCCTCCCTCCAAATGGGACCCCTACCCCTTCTTTTATAGGCTATAAAGGGCTAGGTATTTGGTTGAATGACCGGCTATGTGCGCTCAAATGGTTTAGGTAACTTACCCAAAAATGTGAGTTTGATCTACAACTTCCCATTTTTCGTGCTTTTGTAGGTATACGCGGGCTATAGTGGGACAACTATTGTATACACGCATGCAATAGTGGAGCAGGGTGTGTGTGCCTTAAAAAAGGGTGTTTTTAAGAAGATTTGTTTAGTAGTGGCTTGGAAAAAATGGAAAATGAGGTGGCCTGATGCCAAGTAAGTATGTCTGGTAAAAATTAGGGTTATAACACCTTTCCTTTATTTTTATTTTGATTTTACCGGTAGGTGTATATTGAACCAAATTAATTTCATAATTTTTACCGTAGGAAGGAGTAGGAGTAGGAGTATTTTGTACATTAGAGGTGGTATACTTGGGATTCGTATGAATGGCTTGTGTAGACCGAGTCTCAGCATGAAAAGTTCCAATCATACCATCAACAACATGAGAAGCTATTGGATGTGCTAGGGTAGTATTCGTGGATGGATGAGGAGCATTAGGGATCAAGTCATAGAGTGTGTTTGTTTATGAATAAACGAGATCCAGATATCGAGCACGACTAATCACCTGCTCTTCAGTGACCACACCACCCATGAAAACATCATGGGAAATAGGAACAATGAGTGATTTTTTAAACCACTCAGCCAATAGTTGGTCAAGAAGGGGAAATTTGATCAAATGTCTTCTCCTCCTCCACTCATGGATATGCTCATAAATATGAGTGGAAGAGGATTGTTTAAAAGAACTCAAAATTTCGGTTCTTGTCTCATATCGAATTGGAAATTGGTAATGTGTTAAGAAAGCCATGGCTAGGGTGTTGAAGTCATTAAAGAATCCTCGTGGAAACTCAATATACCATTTGTCTTCCGAACCTGTGAGATTTCATTGGAAGAGTCGTAATCTTATAGAGTCATCCATCAATGAGTTGGACAAACACCAAAGTTGGAAAGTCATGACGTGATTATTTGGGTTTTCTCCTGATCGATCATAAAATTGAGGAATGTCAGATGGTAATTTATATAGTATAATAGGACAATAAGGATAATGCAAAATAGGATCATTCAAAATCCTAGATAAATCCGGTAAATCCAAAGTAGAAAGAAAAGGAAACTGTATGTTCACTTGAGGAAAATGGTAGTTTTGAGGAGGTAGTCCCTTAGGTATACTAGCAAGACCATAAGCAGTCTGTAGATAGTTATATAGTCCTAGAAGATTCAATTGTGGAGGTTTTTGATTCAAATATCCAAAAGGAGTTTGTTTATTAGGTATGCTCCCTTGGAAACTAACATTAAACTGAATATTTTTACCCCGGGTAGAATTCATAGAACTTGGATATGGTTGTCCAAAATTAGGGGGTACAAAAGAATTAACTTGAGGGTGTTTCCCACCATATGGTTGTTCATTCCCTTGGAAAGGAAGATTCCAAGGTTGATATTGTAACGCAAGTATATGTTTCCCATAAACTGGGTTATGGGCTCCACCTTGAGGTTTCCCCCCAACTTGAGGTTGCCCCTCAAATTGAGGTTGCCCCCCAATAGGAATCTGAAAACCAGAAGCAACATAAATACTGGTGTCTCCAAATGGATTGGAGCCACTAGGGCCAGGACAATTATATCCTCCATATAGAGGTGGAGGTGGAACGTAAGGCCCCTCAGAGAGAACCTGGGTAGGTGTAGGAACAAAATGACTAGCAACATTATACCTAGGAGGAACAAAAAGTCTAGACCCTCTGGATGGATTCTGGGTAGGAATAGAAATGGAAATTGTTGGTGATGGAAGTCACTCCTGGATTGCAGTAGGAGCAGAGTCCGATGCCCATCAGTTTTATGTCACGAATAATTTAATGGGGTGATCGAATGGATAAAGACTCAAGAAAATATCGCTCTAACTCAGAAAACTGGGCTGGAATGTAGAAAAACAAAGGAGGTATTGATCTAACTTTAGTCAGTGAGTTGATAGTAAAATGAGTAGGTGGAAGACTTAGTGATATGAGTGAGCAATATTTCTTTGGGCATCATTCCTTTCAGCAGCTTGAGGAGGAAAAACTCAGAATACAAGATCCTCTTGGTTCAGAGTTTCAGGGAACTGAAGGGTGACTTGACTGGATCTTCCAATTCCAAATCATTCAGCGTTGAGAAAATACAATAACTGATTAGAAATGATACAACTATTACAGTGATCCAACATACATCATCCTATAACAATCGCAACTCAATTGGATCCTCCAATTCCGAGCAGTTCTAACACAGTGTACACAGAGAGGTGGAAAGAGGCTGACATTCATAAGGCAAGAAGTCTCAAGTGCCACTACATAACCAGAGCAACTAGTGCTTCATCAAAACTCTACAATCGGGAGCTAAACTCAACCATCGATCTTTACAAAAATAGAAAAACTGAGTACATATACTCAGAAAAATTCACCCAATAGAGGCGTGCTTGGACCTTCAAGGCATGGTGTCTCTTCAGTCAAACTTGGATGGAATTCGTTGTCAGACGCCGCCTTAACTCAGCATGGTTCTTATAGGGGGGACCTGCATGCAAGGGTACCACGGGATGATTTCTCCAGGTCTCCCATACCTTCCATTTATGGCTTGAGCTGAGGCTTCATCTACCTGCTTGATTTTCATTAATTGCTTCCCCAAGGAGTGGCTGAGACAATATGCTCAAGAGCTTCGGCACTTCATGTCTCATGGATGGGAAGGAGCTAGTCCTTACTCTTCAAAGTCATGATGCATGAAAAGGTGATAGAGACTAATCGCACACCACGTGTCTCTGCGAGATGGACAACTGAGATTACTTTCGGCGATACTGTGGGCCCGAGTCCTGAATTTTTTCGGCGCTTCATGTCTCGCAACTGTGAGGAGGATGGTCCTTGTGCTTCGAAGTTATGAGAGGTGAGGAGGTGATGGAGTCTATTCGTGCACCATGTGTCCCTCTCTGATGGACGGTCCTAATCACCTCGGTAAGACTAGTGGGCCCGGGTCCTGGACGCCTTCGGAACTTCACGTCACGCGGTTGGGAGGAGGCTGATTCTCATTCTTCAAAGTCACAAAGGCAAAGTGGTGATGTATCTCGATCGCATGCTAGGTACTCCTCCAATATGGATGGCTGAGATCTTTTTGGTGATATATAAGAACTATCCATTGCGCTAATCCTGGTGCAACTCTGCTAAACGCGATTACCTTCCGATTGTCGATCTACTGTATAGATGGATCTTGGTCGTTGAATCTCGAATCACCCATCTACTAACACTTAAGTCCAAAATGGACTTCTTCTGCATGTTGCGCTTGACGCTCATGCCTACAAATGAATAAAATGCATTTGATGGGTTATTTAAGCCCCATTTCTTCGTGTTTACGCCACGGGCTCAAATCTTGGAGAGAAAATGTCCCCTTGCAAGAATTTCTGCTAACATAAGTATTGAAAGTGTTATACCCAGGGGGAATTGATGGATTTGATCTAAGAGGAAGTGTAATTCTAATAGGATCTTGAGAGATAACCACATTTCCAGTAGAAAGAGTCGTATCTTGTGGAACCATGGTAGAGTGGGCAATCTGGAGAGGAAGACTTGAGTGATAACCAACCAAAAATTGGTCTGAAATTGTGATGACATTACTGGTTGTACCAGTAAAATGATCTAAAGGTACCGTATATGTAACAAATGTCTTAGAAATTTACGATGCCATAGGTTGATTATGAATCATTCCTGGTGTGTCAAAAATATCGTGTCCTGAAGAAGTTCTCTAAACAGAACTGATAGGCACAAAGATAGGATTAAAAACTCCAATAGTGTGAGTGAGGGTTCTAAATGATTCACTCTGAAAGGGTGGATCATCCACACCAAACTCTATGTGAGGTCCAATAGGTATCTGAGTGTGGTCTTCAGTAACGATCTCTCCCAATGAATTTATTCAGAGCAAAATTCGATCTTCTCGAAGATTCAATAATGGGTTTATGAGAAGTATTGACTCCTCTAATGGATTCAATCTGATTTTGAATGCCTCTAAAGAATCAAAAACAATTATGAATCCCTGTGAAGAATGAGAACTTCCAACCTCAGAAGCTACTTCATTATTGACCACTCCCTCGGGAGATCCCTCTAATGAGTTAGGAAGTAAAGGGAGGTAATCTTTTAGATCTTTCGGAGGTATACCTTGCATCCTATGTGAACTATGAAGGCCGATGTTGGCCGCACCAAATAAAGAATGAAATAAATCTATGGTCAACTAGAGAAACAAACAACATTCACTAATAAAATCTAGAAATCAAATCAAGTAAACAAACCTTCTTATTTTGAATTCACTAGTTGGTGATTAAATCCAACATCGCGAAATCAAGACAAGAAGGGGCTGGGATAAAGTGGGTGGAAATGTTACATTGATGACTTGCTTAACGAATTTACACCTTAGTGCAATCTCCCACACATAATCGTGGGTATACCCTCCAAGGATCCTGAGTGAGTTTGGCCAACGTCAATTACAAGTACTGTGAATACTTTCCCCTCCACAATCACCTCATGTAAATACACTAAAGAGATAGGCTACTAAGGTTACCAATTATGACAATGATGCCTGGGGAAATAGTCAACAGTCTGATCCATGCGCAAAGGCAGGGTATCTAGCCTGAAATCAACTAGAGAATATCCCACACATAATCATGGGTATACCCTCAAGTGACCCCTAATAATATGTGAAATCTCTACACTAAGACCGACAAAGCAGGGTGAGTAACTTTGTTAGTCCTAATGCAACCTCATGATTGACCCTTGTGTTAGAAGGGCTTCCCAGGACAAAATGTAGCAAGTGGATTTTAGCTCTCCCTATCGCAAGATAATATTGTTTGTTTTGATGCTTTGGAGAGTGTGCCTTACAACCTATTCCAAAGCACTATCCTAGCTAATGTTGGTGAAGAGAATTTCTAAAAAATAAAAGTTGCTAATAAATTTTAAAATTACATTGTATTTTAAACGCTGTTGTTTACTCAAAAGGGAAATGGAAATGAAACTAATGATGTCTATGACCTTGACCCAATAAAATGCAAGAAGAGATGAAGATGCAATATTTCAATTCTATGAAGTCTAATTATAATAGGGAGAAGTTATCTCTTTCAATTACCAAACCTACGAAACACAATTTCTCAATTCTTGAAAGGACAAAATCCCAAACAATCAAAAACTTCCTTTTTTTTCCAATTTTCTCTCTTAACGAATATTTTGAATGCAATAATTTTCTTATGAAATATTACTAAAAAGAGTAAATGAATTCATTTCATCCTTTCCAAAATCAAATAAGAGATGTAATGAAGAAAACAAAGTGTGATCCAAGAAAATTAACACACTCTAAACACAATTCCCAAATCGAACTCATAACATAGACAAAAATGAAAATGATAGGAAAGGCTTTTGTTAAATGAAAAAAAAAATGTCTCTCAATCAATAAACAATATGGAAAGTAAAAAAAATCCAAAACAATAAACAAATCAAAGACCCTTTGTCAAACAAGCACTCACGACCAAGATCCAGAGATTATACCCTTGTGACAAAAGTCAAAAGAAAAACTTGCAAAATTACAAAGAAAAACTTTCAATCATTGAAAATCAATCAAGTGCAAGCTTCAACTCATAAATCACTCAAACACTGGTATCAGAAGTTCATCCTGGAAAATTGAGCCAAAATTGGGTGATTTTTTTTTTTTGGCTCTCTTCAACAATTCTTACAGGAATCGTCACAGGTGACAATGGAACACAACGCGATGAGCTAGGGTCGTTGCAGACTTCCAATAGAGAACAATGTGATGTTGTCACACTGGTCTGCACCTGTAGGGTGTTACATTAGAGGTTCATCATAGGCTGTCTATATAGCATAGTGCGACAATCTCTGCAACTAAGGAAACAATGGAAGAAAGACAAAAAATCTAACTAAACCTTCAGACCCAGGGAGTCCAGATGGATCACCCATAGACTCAGAGAATGAATTTAACTAAAAGAAGGTAGGATAAAATAAAATAAGAGGTAAAAAAACAAAAGAAACTTGTATCCCAAGTATGGTCACCAAATTTGTTATCGGATTAATCAGTAAGTACGGAAACAAACAAATTGCCCTGTATCCCATTGGAAACTAGAAAAAAACAAAACAGAATGCACACTTCGTCTTAAACTTCAAGTCTGATCTTACATGGTATCAAAGTTGTATAGTGTCAACTTCCTCCATCCTTTTTGGTTGCCTCCATTTTGAGATTTGGGATTTTCTAGGTCGTTGGAGCACCATTTTTTTCTACCTCTGATTCATTGGTAAATTTCTTTCAGAGGGTTTAGCTCTAATTCATGCATTGATTTATTTCTAAGGGTTTGGCTTTGATTCATGGGTTGATTTATTTCAGAGGGTTTGGATTTGATTCATGGGTCAATTTCTTTCTAAGGGTTCGACTCTAATTCGTGGGTCGATTTATTTTTTAGGGTTTGGATCCATACTCATGGGTCAATTTCTTTCATAGGTTTTGGGTCATTCTTGGTGTTTGTCTCTCCTTGTGACAGGCCTCAAATGCTAAAAGCTATGTCGTCTCTTGCAAAATCAAGCCACTCATCTCTCATTTCCCATAAAATTTCTCATCCAGTCACATCCCTTGTCTATTTGAATTTTGAATCAAGTTTAAACTCTTTACAGGTTAAAAAACATATTTTCAATGTTCTAGGAACATTTTTTTTAAATTGGACTTCCCTTTTTAATAAAGTATTTTTTGAGGAGGGGAGTCGTGATTAAAAGGTTGATTTAGTTCCTTGGTTTTTTCTTTCTCTTATGGGTTACTTGTCTCTTATTTAGAATATTTATTCTTTTGTTATGGAGGATAAGTTACCTTTTCCTATTTTAACTCCTCATAACTGCTTTACTTGGAAATACATAATGGTTGTTTTATTATGGAGTAAAGGTCTTTACAGGGTTACTATCGGTACAAAAATTTCAGCCCCATAAAACATTGAAAAACCTAAATGGAATAATCGTTGCGATGAAGCATTAGGTTTAATATGTATATCTCTTTCTTCAGAACTATTGTTCCATATTAAAGGCATAGATACTCCTCATGCAACATGGAAGCAACTTGAACAACTATTTGGTAAAACAGATGAAATCTATGGTCATCAATTGGAAAATGAATTAATAAATATCAATCCTAATAATTTTGATACCATTCAAGATTTCATTTCCAAGTTCAAATCTCTTTGGCTGCAGTTAAAGGATTGTAATATTGACAAAAAGGATGAGCAAATCATTTTGTCAGTTCTTTCTAAGTTTGGTGAGCCATTTTCAGTGTTTGTTTCCACATTTTATTCAACTAAGGGTGCCTTGGGGCCAAATTTTGTAATGCCTACTTTTGATGCTTTTGTTGAAATACTTACTCATGAGCAAGGTAAAATCATTCAAATGGGTGCTCGTGGCTCCACAAATTCTAAATATCATGATCTTGTAGCTAAATCATCTTCAAATTCAAGGATACAATAGAAAAATGAATCTAAAACAAATTCAAAGTACAAAGGAGTACAACTCTTCAAATCACTCACCTAAGAAATATTTTAAAGGAAATAAAATTCCTCTTAAATGTTCCTTTTGTGGAAAATAAGGTCATCCAGAACCTTGTTTCTTCAATAAATTGGTTTTTTTTCTTCACAAATGAAGAAACATAATTTAAATGTCAATCCATCTTCTTCTAGCAATAATACACGAAATGCTAAATCTATCTCTTCTATTGCAAGATACTCCCCACCTGAATGGATATTTGATTATGGAGCAATGCATCACACGATTGCACATAAGGATTTGTTTTATTCCATTAATTCATAAAATACAAAGCATATTTATATGGGAAAATATTCACCTTTGGTTTTTCATGGGCAAGGTTCCATTGAGATGATAGATGGAATGATCATAAATGTTATATATGTTCCTTATATTTAAGCTATTTTTCTCTCAATTTATTAGATTCTAAATTTTAGTTCAGGGAGAACAATCTTGTTTACTCATGATTATGTTGTTGTTCATGAAATTGAGGATCCCTTGCAATTTTTTTCCATAGGGAAAGTGGATCACAATGCATGATTGTACTCATTTTTTCATTTTGTGCAAGGGTCTCCTACCAATGTATTAATTTCTCACTCAAATGAGTTATGTAAATTATGGCATGAGCGATTTCGTCACTTAAAATATCGCTATATTCAACAACTAAATAAGAAAAATATGTTCATTTATATTCCACCTATATCCTTTGTTGATGGTGTTTTCACTAGGTGTGTTCTTGGCAAGCATCCTCAAGATACTTTTGATAAAGGAAAATCTTGGAGAGTGTTTGCACTCTTTTCGTCGTTTGATGAGCAAAAAGTGAGTGCTTACATGCCTAGTTGGGCTCTGCTAGTCATGACAGCTGTATGGTAAAAAGTTAGAAAGAAAACAACAAAGCTATTAACAAGAATTAAACAAAAACTAAATGAAACTATGAGCATAGGAACAAAAATAAAAA
>JASDQU010324217.1:9148-22104 GCA_032191745.1 Picea mariana
AAACTTGCCAACTTACATAAAGTCTTGAGTTGGTGTGATATTTGAAGGGGATGTTGAAGTGAAATGTTCATGTGGCTTATATCTTAAGTAACAACTTACTTTGCATGATTTAACGACTGGTATATCTTATGAACATTGGTTTACTTGATTTCATATTCTATTTTAATTTTGATGCCCCTAACATGGTTCTTTCAAGGACGCACCAAGCTTTCACCCAGACAATGTTCCTTTACTGCAGGATAGGGCACGTGTAATGCAGACTAATGAGTCACCTGGTTATTTGACACATTCAGATGGTGGTTCTCACATCTTTGGGACCTTGGATGATGGATAGATGGGCTTGATTTTGAAAGATTTGATCATGGTGGCACACAAACGGGATAAAAGCCCACATGCTAGGTAGTGTTACCTCGGGATTATTGCTCATTGGAATGAGGACGTTGCACCAGTGGACAGGTGGATGCCTTGCAGAGATGAGATACACCTCTTTCCACCTTGGACGCAGTGCCCGACACCCTAGACGTTGGCCCTCCATTGATGATGACGTCACATTTTAAGGTTTGACGATGATGCGGTTTGATGACCACTTGAGGTACCATTGATGATGTGACATGACCATAGACAAGGAGATGCCCCTTTCGTCGTGCCTACACCATGAGATGATGACACATGGCCTTAGGAGTCTCTCACACACCCTCTTGGAGCATGACATCACCACACATGTGACCTACGATGGCATTTTTGCATTGTTTTGTCATTCTTTCTCATTTGTAAAGGAAAATCTGAGCGGTTGACCCCACTTAAAGAGACATGACTTTTCATTTTTGTGACTTTTGGAGTGCTAGGGTTTCCTTATTTATAAGGCTAGCACTACATTCATTTGGATCATCATTCACTCTCACATTTGTGGGAGAGCTACTTAGAAAAGATTGCTCTCCCTCTGTAACAAACATAAATATATAAAATAGATAGATATAAATAAATAATCATTAAATAATAATAATAATTAATACATCATAATGAAAAGACATGTATATTAATGAAAGTCCACACCTTCGTGGGTATATATGGCCCTCATTGTCATTGTAATCTCATATCTCATTCTTATACATATAGCTCGATATAATATTACTTCATCCTAAATGAATCACCTTATTCTATCCTACTTAAATTGGATATTCATATAGTTGTCAAATAAGTTTGTTTGTCACATGATCCCAATGTGTATCCCCACAAGGAAAACACCAAAAGGCCTCTTCTTGGTCCATGACATTTATAAACGTTGAAGTATTAGGGATCCTTTGCTCATTTGTTGGCATCAAGATTTGTAGCTGAAACTTTTCCAAGTCGGTGACTTTGTTCATTAGCAAGGTTTGAGTTTGAGAAAGGTCCTTTATGGCTTCATCCAGTTTTTTATCCTATGAAGAATTTGTGTTTTGGGTTGGTTGATCCTTGGACCTAAGGGCATAGAAAGGTTCAACCTTACTATAGGAAAGTTTATCCTCAATCGTTGCAGCTAATGTTTTGGCTTCTTCAGAAGTCTTAGGGAGCTTGTCTTTGAGCATGAACCCAAAATGTCTTGGATAGGAGTTGGTGTAGAGGAAAAGAAATTGTTCTCTTTTGGGGCAAAGGTTGCTAGGGATTTGTTGAAGCAACTTCTCAAGTTTCGTATCAGACTCTGAGACAATTTCATTCTCTTTCTTTCTTATTTCACTATATCGCAACAACATTTTAGGGTCTTCCCTAGTGCCCCACCTTTTAATGAAGGCCTCCTCGAAGGAATCCCAGTTTTTTATACTCTTGTTGGGAAGACTATTATACCATCTCCTACCATCTTCAACAAAAGTAGCAGAAAAGAGTTTCATCACTACATCTTCAGCATCATCACTTATGTAATGGGTTTGGAAACAAGACCATAAATTATCTAAGTGTTCTTCAGCAGTAGTGACATTATTACCAGAAAATTTGCGCAACCACTTTTTGAAATTCTGAGGCATGTTACGAGGGTATCCTGGAATTGCAGACATGTCTAGAGGCCTGAAGACATTGGCCACCCATGGCTTTTGATCCATTGAAGACAGAGAAAGCTTTCCATCAAACAAAGATTTGACTATAAGAGAGTTGTGAGGAAGCTTTCTCTTGTAAGTCTTAGGAGGGTCAAAAAACCTCCTATTAGGACTTCAGTTGATGCTCTCAACCCTTGAGCTTAGTGGAGTCACCAGATGGTCCCTCTAGGATCATCAAAAGTAAGTGAGGGATTCTACCTTCAGTGAAGTCACCAGGTAAACTTGAAGATAAGGGCTTTGGGATAAGTTTACTAGAAGAATCTCATATGGAGAATGACTCAATCTTCCCCAAAAATAGCGCCAAAAGTTTATCACATGATTTTTACTTAAGATCCCAATTTAATGTAACAATTGAAAGTTTCTATCACTATCACCTAAAAAAAGACTTCCCTTGTTTTACTGATGGAATAAGGTGCACCACAAGGGAGGCTTCCCTGGTGACCTCAAGGGATCAAATAACAAGACTAGTCAAGCCTACATCACCCTATCTTGGTCACCTAAAGGTTTGGTCTAGGTCTAGGAGAGGTAACAAAGATAACAAGGTAACTGGTTCACTTGTACGTGACAATAAACAATTTGGAGCATAATATAGGCAATCACCAAATTATATAGCTCATAAATGACCTCTTAGACAATAGATAATTAATAAATTCAATGGTTGTTGCAAAATTACAGCAGTAAATCAATGTACAACAACAATTAATGTTTTGCAATAGAAGCAAGAAATAGTACTCAGAAATGTAGTGATGTAGCATATAAAACAAGCCTTCAACATGTACAATAATATCCAATTGTTAGATCTGAATTCAAGAATAAGGCCAAAGAGGCTTTGCACCTTAGCGTATTCATCCTCGTCTTTGATCCTTCACCTAGGTTATCTAGAAGAGAGAAAACAGCACCTAGGGCACAAGAGGCTTTGCATTCTATTATCCACCAAGTTGCACTAGGATGGACTTGCAGTTGAGCCACCAAAGATTGAATAATCACTTGTTCAAAATTCAGAATTCGGAAGTCCAACCGGCCAGTATGGCGCCTTTTTAAACTTTTACCACGTTTCCATACCCTACGGGGAATTGTAATAAGAGATGTTGCATGATAAACTTTGTAAAAGGTTTAGCCACCTAAGACTTAGACATAAGTTGTTACTATGGAGTGTTTTTTTTACTTGTTAATTATATTCTGGTGTCCAAGCAATTTATAATTTCCGAGTTTTTTCACTCAATTTCTCCAAAGATGGAGTATATACTCATGGTTAGGCCTTAGCATGGCCATCCAAGCCTAGTGTCTAATGTATATTACCATGCTAAACATCTTCCTAGAGTTTTATGGAAATGTGCTAAGTCCCCCTTGGGATTTTTTAATTTTTCATTTAATAAAAAATTTCTCGTAAAACAGAAATTTTTAATTGTCATTTGACGTTGTATTAAAAAAATTGTACTAGGGGGCATCATATGCCTTGGGGGTGCTCATTTTTGAACCTAGAGCACCCATTTTTGTGAGTAAAATTAGTGATTTTAATCACTAAAAAGTTAATTTTAGTCACAAAACCCAAAAAAGACATAAAAAATCAGGGAAAATTAGCAATGCTAATTTTTAGCAAAATTGTCGAAAACATGTTTTAACATGTTTCAAGTCAAATAAAGAGTAAAAGGGTAGGTGGCACCCATAGAGGCACCCTCCTTGGTCAAATTCTTGAGTTAAACCAAGACTTGGGTGGATTCAAACAGGTGGGTAAAGAGAAGTATGCCCTCCTTGAGAGAGGTGGCACACCCTTGAGTAAGCAAATCTTAGTATGGAAAGGCGGAACCTCTTGCTCCACCTAATTCTCACATGTGGAGGTTTGAGAGAGCTTTGGGAAAGGTGGAAACCTTTACCTCTACACTTGTCAAGTAAATCCCCTCCACTTGGTGTGCCCCTCTCCTCCACTTGGTGCACCCTCCTCTCTTGAGCTTCTCCCTTTTTTGCTATAAATAAAGCATACTCTCCCATTGCAAGCTAGTTGGAGTTGAGAAGTCATGCTTGTGGTTGTATACTATTATAATACTTTCATTTGGAATAAAGAGACTTTGGATGTCAAGAAGGTGTGTTAAAAATGTGTGTGGATGCTTGATGTCATTTGTGCTTAATCTATGACGTAATACCTACCTAATTTCTTCTTTTGATTTCTTAATTTGGCCTTTTGTAGGGTGTCATCACTCTATAGGATAGGATTTTATCTAGCTTCTTGTTAATCCTATTGTTTATTTATATTTAGAGGTTTTGATTTGTATGCATGTTTCGGTTAACTAACATACTCTTCAAGTCTCTTTTGTAGGTGACACCAATTTTTGTTAACAAATTGTATTGCAAGATTTTAAAGCTTACAGGTTCTCATAGCTTGGAGTGTTGACGGAACTCGGTTGTTTCTTCACAACTTCAAGGATCTAAAGACTTAGTCCCTCCATAATTCATCTAAAGACTCCATTTCCCAAGGGTTCCAAGGCTACAAGTTTCTTCCTTCTCTCTTTCTCAAAAGAAACTCTACTTTTTTGGTTACTTTGTTGCATGCAAGTGCTTCGATCTATTTTTCATTTTAAATTCTGAATATCTAAGTTTGCATGCATAAGATAAACTAGATCTAATTTTGTACTTTCAAGTTTCATCTAATGCTTAAGATCTAGCATAGGAAAAGTCTCCTTTTAGCATGATTTTTCTTTCAAAATTCTAAAGGCTTTCACTTTCATATTTGGTAAATTTAGTGCCTTTATATTGCTATTTTAAAATAGCAATCAAATACCCTAAGGAGACAAGCTTTTTAGCTTGCTCTTCTTAGTTCCTTTTGTTCATTTTCACTAGTTTTACTTAGTCAAATTTTGGGGTTTTCATACTAATAACCAAAGACATATCCAAAGTGTTTTTAGCCATCTTTTGTCATTATTAGCTTGTTGTTTTATGCAGGTTGGCAAACAGAAAAGAGGAAACGATGTCCATTTTGAGCGGATTTGGAGCATCCAGGACCCCTAGGAGCACCCCTTTCTTCAATAAACACTTGTAAAACATTGTAAAGACTTGTGACCCCCCTAATGAATGGTCTCAAGTCACTCCAATAAAGAGTTGTGTAGTTTTCATTAATAAAATTAGTGGGGCTACAAGCTTCCACTCTTCATCCCCCAAGGGGAGAACGGTGTTTTTGGTAATTGTGCCAATTTTTGCATTTTGGCTTAAGTTCATTTTTCACATCTAAAGATAAGATAAAAGTAACCTTAAAACTCATCACAAAGCACAACAATCTAGTTTAGTTTCCTTTTTTTGCAAAAGTAGAACACTAATTGCTAGTTCAGATTTCTTTTTTATGCAATTTCAAAGTTGGAAATAAATCGGCTCCTCGCAAGACGTTGGTCAGTGAAGACTTAGTAATTAGAAAACATTCATTTTCAATAATTTGCTTTATTGTTTAAAATAAACATTTCCCCTCAGCTCCCAGTGTTATTCCTGACCCTTCCAGTTGTGATCTTGTCTTGATCTGCTAGGAGTAAGTTTCATACATCTTGGGTTGGTCAGTGTGTAGTATTAATAGGAAAATCTCAAAAGAGGACTATTGCTTGGCTTTAAGAACCGCCTAGGGGGGCTATGCGAAGTTTCACTGAATACCTAAGGCTTGTTCCCCTCATTGTTGGACCTCTAACACCTCTAGTGGGCTTGTTGGTGAAACCATTGGGTTTCGACAAGTTCTCAACAAATATTTGAGCTAAATGGATAACCTTTCTAGAGGCCAAATCTAGATTAGCTTCAAACAATTTATTTTCCTGCAAATAAAATTTATCTTATTAACCTACTATCAAAAAATCTAATAAAATACATGATCTACAATTGCCCACGATACCTTTAAGGCACTGGTCTCATTTTACACTATACAAAGCCATTTTCTTCAAGTACCTTTATTTCTCAAGCACTTGTTTGTTATTTATCTTGAAGCATTTACAAATTTACTTGCATCTTGTTATCTTGAAGTATCCATTTTTGCAAGTATTTCTTTATGTATCCTGTGGTGGTTGATTGATATGTTCTCTTAGAGTAGATTTACTTTATGTATTGTCTTTTATAATAAACTCCTAGATTTATATCTTGTACTTAGATTAGTTCAAGCCTTAGATTATTTTCTTTAGGGACTGCCCCCCTTGGCTTCACTAGGAGTTGGCCTAGACGGAGGAGTTGAGGATTAGGTGGCAGCACCTTAACTCTAACTTGCCCCCAAGGACACACCGAGTGGATTGAATATTTCTTCCACGTTACCTAGCTGTGTATAAAGGCCGCAACACACCCTGGTGAACTTTTTCTTGAAGGTTTAGTCCTAAGGCCCAAGAAGCTTTGCACATTAGGGTTTAAACCTCTTTCTTCTTTATCATCTAGATCAATCTTCAAGTTGTTGCATGTTTGACTCCATAAGCCCTAAAAGGCAACAACACTAGTCTAAAGCTCTTCCTATGGTGAAAATTGCATTTAGAATTAGTACTCTCTCTCTCAACAATCTTACTAAATTCTCTAACTCTAACTTTGGCAAACTAATATTATCCACTACTATTGTTACAAAAGTTTACTACAAACACTGATTTTTACTTCAATTGGTTGCATACATACTTGGAGAAGTGGCTTCAGACACTCATAATTCATGTTGAGATTTGGGTACCTTGGAAAGTGGTCCACTTGTGTTTGTGATTCTCTAAACACAAAGGGAGAAATATTTGACCCTCGCCACTTTACTTTATGTTATAAAGTCACTTTAACTTTATAACATCATTAATGACAAAGTACTTTAAATTATAAAGTCACTTTGATTTTATAAAGTCATTAATGACGAAAAAGTAAACCATGGAAATTTAAGTGAAAAATGAGATCTAATCTCATCCATTCATTTTGGAGATTGGCCTATATCTAATTTGGGCCATTGGTTTCCAAGGTTAGCCTAAGGATGAGGCTAAAGGAGGCAAAGGAGCAAAAGTGAGATTCAATTGTTCACTTGGAGATTAGAGTGACTGTGAAAAGAGGAGAAGTAAGGGTTTGGAGAAGAGAGGCGCACCTTTGAGAAGGAGGGGCACAATGCTTGAGGAAGAAAGCTAGCTAGAGTGTGTGGGTGCATCTTGAGAGGAGAGGCGCATGCATGCCTGAGGACGCACTTGTAGAGACTGTTGGGGTGCATCTAGCAAAGCAAGTGAGGGCGCACTTGAGTGGAAGCAAAGGGAGCAAAGGAGGGCGCATTCTCCAAAGCTAGCAGGCACAACAAGCAAGGGCGCAAAGGCCAAGGAAAGGGGCACATTTACCAAGGAACTCCAAAGCAAGCTTGAAAAGAGCTTCCCATTGTATTAGGTTCCTTTGTACATTTACTTGTAGCATTTGCTTTGAGATCCCCATAATACATCTACTCTCTTACTGGTTTTCCCCATGGGGTTTTTTCCATGGTCTTGTTGAGCAAAAACACTTGTGTTCATTTGTCATGGTTTGCTTATTTACTTATCAGCTGTAGGTGTTCAAGGTCCTAGAGGGTATTTACTGCTTTTGTGGAGTTTTATGTGTGCTAATTTGGACAGCAAAAACCTCCTATTTAAATCCTTAAAACAGCATCTACAAAGGGGCAGCAAATCACTCCCTAAGGGGCAGGATCAAAGGGAAGAAAAATCAGACTTGTTGGCTGTCACAAACAGCAAGAAAAACAATTTGAAATTACCTTGAACTTAGTGCCTAACAAGAGGTCAAAGACAGGCCTGTTGGGCAGCCTATAGGAACCACAAAATTCTTCAATTCAGATCTAGCAATTGGATATTATTGTACATGTTGAAGGCTTGTTTTATATGTTAAATCGCTACATTTCTGAGTACTATTTCTTGCTGCTGTTCCAAAACATTAATTGTTGTTGTACATTGGTTTACTGTTGTAATTTTGCAACATCCATTGAATTTATTAATTATCTAGTGTCTAAGAGTTCATTTATGAGCTATATAACTTGGTGATTGTTTATATTATGCTCCAAATTGGTTATCGTCTCATACAGGTGAACCAATTACCTTGTTATCTTTCTTATCTCTCCTAGTCTAAACCCAACCTTCAGGTGACCAAGATAGGGGGCTGTAGGCCCGGCTAATCTTGCTATTTGATCCCTTGAGGTCACTAAGGGAGCCTCCCTTGTGGTGGACTTTCTTCCATCACTAGAACAAGGGAAGTCTCTGCTTAAGTGATATTGATAGAAACTTCCGATTGTTACAGAAGATTAGGATGTTGTGGAGGGCTTTGCACAAGTACAAATCATGTGATAACAGAGCCAAAAAGGCATTTTTTTATGGCATGATCTATGAGATCTAGGTGCTCATGCCTGGAAGGAGTGGAGACTTCTTCCTTAAGAACATAGACTTGTTTCTTCTAACCACCTCTTGATTAGAGAGTTGCATGCCCTTATTCCGCATTCTGAATTATTTAAAGATGAATATTGGTATGTCGGGGCCCTTCTAAAGTGATTAGGAATGAAGTTTTGGACAGCCATTGCTGCAGTATGATTCCCTCCATTTGTATTCAATTCTTCATCTGAGACATCCTCTCTCCCCAGTTCTTAACACTCGATGGCTAGGTTGACCAACACTGGTTTTTCGAATGGCCTTTGTCCTGTTTGTTAGTGCCCGGAGATAATTAGTCATATTTTCTAGGACTGTCGATTTGCCAGGGGATGTTGGAGTTGGTTTGAGGATCATCACTCAGAGCTTTTCCGAGGCAGGGTTCACCGGCAGGCAGCATTGTTTGGCGATGGGCAAACTTTTGTTCATACTGCTTTTTATGGGCTTTGGCATTGTTTGAGGATACTGATGCTTTTTCTTTTATGGAAGCTACAGTGTAAAATTGTTTTTGATCATGAACCTAGCTCCTTATCTACCTTCAGTTCAGTCTAGAAGGATGAGGTTCATCATCAATTGTGCGCAAACTGAGTTTTGCTTATTAGAGATGCTCAATCTTTGGATCACACTGAGTACTCTTCATTTATTTCTTCCTTAGTAGCACTTCAGAAGAGGTTTCAATGGTCGTTGTATATACCCTTCCAGCTTTTGGTTTTTTTATTGTAAATATTTTTTCTGTTAATATAAGATGTATTTTTCAAAAAGAATTACATTTACAACTCTCCCTGGGAAGATAATAAATAGTATGTCTCTAATGAGACCATAATAAGACAGGAGCTCTACAATGACCTCTTCAAAATATCTCAATCCAATCATCAAACCAACATATATCACAAGAAAGATGTTCACATACCATACATTTATCCAAGAGAGATCAACCATAACAACTGACAGTCAACCACACAAATAAACAAAATAACACAAGTACATCGAATTATTTAGAAGTGCCTTAGGCAAAAAAGAACAAATGAATTCACTTGAATGAAATGATTGCAAATGAGCATAGCCTTGTATTTATACACATCCTTTAGGTGTGGGTAGCTAACCCCAATAGTGTGGCTAGGCCAACCTAGTCAAAAATAGAAAATACAATAAGATGGATCGACATGTGACCTCAAGTGAAGATTAACCACATGATCTCAAGACCACCCCTTAATCTGAACAGTTCAGTATAGCTTTGGTTAACTGTTCTATTGTTTTCTAGCTAACTGAAAAATTAAAAAGACAGTTCTGCTCTGCTTTATTTCTCAAATTCTAACATGGTTTCAGAGCTTAGGGCGTGAGAAGAGCTCTTTAGTGATAAACTCTTGAGCCTACGTAGATCCATTTCTATGGGAATGTTTTTGAGGAGCACTACCTGAAGACACCACTGTTCTTTTTGGAGCTAAAATCCACATGCATATATGGCTTAGTATGGCTGAAGCTGTGGTGCATATAATGGATTCAAATTTTCTTTAGTTGGGAGTAGGGTACAGGTATTTGAGGTCACTTATGCATTTCTGGATTACAGTAGCAGCTGAAGTTTTTTTTTATACATTGCTGGATGACACAGCAGCAAATGAAAGAAAGGATTACTCGCAGGCCTGTAGCATTCTCGGCCTATTTTCTTTATTCAGGTTAGTGGCCCTTATCACTAACAGTGAATATATGATTAAGGTATTGAACATTTATTCCAACCTTCAGATCTAATAATATCTCAGTCAAACGAAGGTCAGCGGAGGCGGCTGGATGGTAAAGTCATTCCTGCAACGAAGGTCAGGTCTTGTGCTCAAAACCCAAGCAAGGACGTGGTCTAGCTGCAGAAAGCTTAAATGGGCCAAGCCCGCATACCTTTTCCCCGGATGGGGTGTTATTGCGTCCCACGCGGCACGACGAAGGGGCGAGGCATGGCCAGCGAAGCACAGAGCCACGTGAAGGGCTCGTGCCTTCGCCCGCCACCCTACACAGGCATTAAATAGCCATTAAACATGGCGCGGGGAGCAATTAAACACTTCCCTCCTCCCCTCTACGCTCACTCCATGGCTGTGTTCTACCTACTTTTTGCTTGTCCCTGTGTGGGCCTCAATTGGCATTCCTCTTGGCAGCCTCCGTCTGAGATTTCTGAGACTTGCAGGCTCAGTATCGCTCTGGTCTGGCTGCAGGCTTCCTTTCGATCCCCTTTGCACCTGACGCCCTTTAGCCAATTTACAACGCGAACCATGCCACGGCCTCAAGGGCACCCGCGCAGAGGCTCCCCATGGAAACCTCGCCAGCCCTCTGTTTCGCCTCCAGCCTCGCCTTCCTCCTGCTCCTCTCCCTCCACTCAGCCGGACTCAACTCCTTCTTCTCCCGCTTTAGCAGCTACGCATTTTGATAGCCTGCCTATCGTTCCCAGGCTGCCAACTTCCAACTCGAGCCACCTCCCTGAACCGCCCTTGTTCGAAACTCCACTTGCACCAATTCCTATCTCTGCTGGGCTGATTATGGGGGAACCACCTCTATGTAAGCCTTGGAGCGCCGAGAACCAGCCCCCGAACCCTTTCTCTGATACTCAGCTTCTGAAAAGCCTGGCAATTCTATTTGGCTTGGTCTTCGAACTCCGCCAGGGGGTGGAGGATCTCCAATTCCGCTTGCTCGTCGTGGATGGAAAGATAGCAATCTTGCTCCAGCTCCTTACTTCTCTGCAAGAAGCTATCCCCTCGAACCTAGTCGGCGAGGCTACGACAACGGAACCTGAGGGCGCAACTAATGAAGGAAAGGCCCAGGAGCAGAATTCAGCAAGAGATGAGCAACATGGAGTCAGGCCTGCGGAGAAAGCGAAGGAGATGGACACAGGACGTGAGGTGAAGCAGGATACTCAGCCAGTTGTCAGAAGGACCAAAGGAGGCGTGGACGCGGTGAAGCAGTGGGCTGACCAGGTGACATATGTCGAGGAGGAGCCATGGTTAGAGGCTGTCCACGGCACCTGGCCACGCTACCTGCCACATGTCTAAGGTCTTTAGAACTTTTCCAGTCTCTTTGGTGTCTTTACTTTTAGTTGATGTCCAGTTAGTTTTGAACAGGTCACTTGGTCTATCACACTTTTTATGTTTGACTTCCATGCTGGCTGGACTGGTTTCCCCTCTGTTGGGGCAGTCCAGTAACTACAACTAAGTATATTCTCTGTACTATGTACTCTGTATCTCTTTTTTGTCCAGGAAGGCCCTTTATATATAATACCACTAACTTACAAAAAAAAATATCTCAGTCAAACGGTTGCAAACCTCTTGAAGAATCCATTAAAAGATCTCAGCAGAACTCGCTTGAGAAGTTTGTGCCATGCGGGGTGAAGCCTCGGCCCTTGAACATGGGGTGTGGTACCTTTTCCATTAGCATTAGTGATTGTGTTTGCATATGGAGATGGAAAATTCTAGGAAGGTCCAATCAGCAAACGCTTGCTGACTAAATTATTTACATTGGTTTTAAAACCAGTCTTTTCTCCCAAAATATTTGTTGAATCTCATTATAATTAATGTCACCTGTCATTGAGTGATCTAAAGCAATGAACAGTTCTAGTTCGATGGTGAGCCCCAAAACTTTTTGTAATATGAGAAGACATCTCTGTCCTACTTGACAGACAGATAACCTACAGTCCTTCCCACAAATGAGATGCTCAGAGCACCTCTGTTAATGTTTATACCATTATTATAGTTCTTTGCATTTCAATAGATAAGAGCATCATAAGAACAAGATTACTGAGAAATACACATTCACAAGAGACACAACATTTATCCTAGGAAACCCTCTAGGGGAAGAAAATCCAGCAAAAACTTCCTTATCATAAATTGCCAATACAATGTTCAATAGATAACTCAAACCAATACAGATAGTCCTCCCCAAAAGATGCGCCACTCTTCTTCTCCTCTCTCCAACTGGTAATTGCAGCTTGCCTCTTAAAAAAATGAGCAAGTGTGTTGTGTGATAAAGTGAGGCGCTAACCTCTCTATATATACAAGACTGGCACGTGTGAAAGGTCTTCTCTGGCAAGGCCGACCTCTCACTCTGGGTGCATAAACCCCCCTTTAATTTAATTATGGGTCTCGATAATCACTGTTGGGGCCGACTTCTTATTCTGCCTATTACAATTGTTCGATGACCAATCCGCAAAAGGGGATTTGGTCCTAATACAAATACCGACATGATTAATCCACAATGGGGATTAATCCTATGAATAAAATAGCAATAATAATAAGAATACTCTTCACAGTTACATTATTTCAACACTCCCCCTTAACAACAAGGGTCTTCTTCAACAGCATCAAGCGAGAGAGGTCTGCACAATCAGTGGCATCAGGAGGACAGTATCGTCAATATCATCTTGAAACATTGGCTAGCATATTTACGAGTCATCGGAAGTTTTCTTCATCGGCAACATCATCATTCTCGAAAGAATGCCATCATCATCTGCATCAAAATGTATCAGTAAAAATGATACCTCGTCACAGCACTAGGTTGG
>JASDQU010324219.1:0-12956 GCA_032191745.1 Picea mariana
TCTACATGAAATCAAAGACTTGCGATGACCGCAACTCAACTTTTGAAAAGATAAAATGATCTAGGAAAAATTCCAAGAATTGATTTTTTATGATTATAATCCTCTTTTGATGTTACTTGGCAGGTTTTCCTTGGTAAAAATGCTCAAGCGGAGACAACAAGAGCATGAGGAAGAATACTGTTTTGTTGGGAATGACCCAAACATAGTTATGGAACTTAGGCAATGTGGATTACTCAAGTTCTTCAAAATTCAGAGCATGAGATCCCAACTGAGATTGCTAGAGTATCTGGTCCACATGTGGGATGTGAAAGAACAAGACTTTCACATGGGTGTGCATACACTCACCTTGGATATAGATAATATTTACTTTCTGATAGGTTTATCTCACTGAGGCTCTCGTGTATCACTCTTGGGAAGCATGGGTGGGGGAGAACCCATGGATTACTATGTTGCACACCATTGCATGCTAGGTACGGAAAAACATAGTGGCAATGTTTCATTTAGATATGTTCGGGATTTACCATTGTGGACCATCCTTTATACCATTACCTGGATGGAACAAAGTTCATATCCCCACATGGATTTGAAAATCCACTTTCAGTACTCCATAGAGTGCATGGAGCCCAGGGTCTTCAATTAGTGTGAGGGTGTCTTGAAGAACATGAAAAAGAAACTAACAAAGTGTCAAAATGGCCGGTTGAAATAGATTGGTTATGGGTCCATTTTGGTGTCCTTCTTCTTAGAGAGGGTCCCCATATTACATATATAGGTGGAGTGGGGCATACCCACTCCATAAGATCCATGAATGAAAAGGTGGGTGGAATTGATGGCATGTCACGTTGGCATGCCTATCATCAAGTATGACGATGTTTTATTCCAATGGCTGAGAAATCTGCTAATCATGGTGGAGGACTATGTGTACGCCGAGACAAAATTATGAGAGGATCCTAACTTAGATCTTCCTGAGGAATCTTAGTGGGAAGACATAGGTAAGAAGGAAATTTTCATTATATGATTTTTTGATATTTTAATTATATAAAATGTTTTTTGTCATTTATCCAAGACTAATCAAGTGCTTTCAATAATGAAGATGTGGCACCCTATCGTCCTTCAGGATCATCTTCCATTCATAAGAGAGGAGGGAAAGGTTTTTTTGAAGGAGTGGTCGCAGATCTCAAGGAAATTGAGCAGAACCTACAGGGATTAACGATGAATACCCCTGATACCATGGTGGACTAACTTTATAGGCACTATCAATGCCATACAGTTGGCATATCTATATCTATTGTTCGACTGCTCTGTAGAGTAGCACGAGTAGTTTTTTTGTTACAACAAGCAACATCCTTGATGTTTTTTTATATGAATCCATGAGCTTCACTTTTTGATCTTTTGGTGTTTTGACAAAAAAACTTTTTGTGACTTTTATTGTTATCAATATAAAGTTCATACTGGATTACCTATCTTTTTTTAAATGTGTTCTTGGATTTATAAATGTCTGAAATGTTTTTCTAACACATAATTAGCCAGCTCATCTTTCAAAGTGTTTCAACATCTAGGAATATGTTGATATTCAATATAATCAAAATGTCTTTCCAAGAGGTGAATTCTTAAGTATACCCTTAACAAAGTACGTATTTAGATGAAATAAATGTTACTTAACTGTAGCACTACTAACTATGAATCAAGTTGTACAATAACATGATAGATTCCAAATGAAATGGCATCAGTTAATAATTCAATAACTGTATTGTATTCTGTGATATTGTTAGTTGCACGACCAAGGAAAACACCATGTAGACTAATCAACTCATCCGTAGATGCATAGATTACCCATGAAAGAGACACTAGGTTTTGAGTATTGAAAATAGCACCATCAACAAAGCCAATATAGGGTAGCGAAGACACCGACATGTGGAAACCAAGGACAATGCAAGGTAAGAAGCTAAAAGGCAGAAAAAAATGAAAAAAATAACACTAGAATATATTACACTAAAAATACACAACACTCATGCAAAAATAGTTTAACCATAGTACTTCTTCAAGTAAAGCCCATTTCTGGGTTCACTCAAAGGAATTCCATCATAATCTACCAGCTCATAAGCCCCTTTTTCCAACACTCGTTTCACAATATAAGAGCCATGCCACATAGGCTCGAATTTACTAGCCCCTAATAAGTCACGATCATGTTCGTAAAGAAGAACTAAATCACCCTCAGAAAAAACATGGGATTTGACATGCTTTTCATATTGAGCTTTGACAGACTTCTTCTGAGTTTCAATGACTAAGGAATCATCATGATGGGTCTCATATAATTGCATCAAATATAAGAGACGTTCCTCTTCAGCTGAGGTGTTAGGGAGAAGTTCAAAAACTAGTTTCAAGGATGGGATTTCACATTCAATCGGTAGAATAACTTCAATATCATATACTAACTAGAAAGGTGTGAACCCCGTGGAAGATTTAACAAATGTATGATAGGCCCATAATGCCAAGAAGATCATCGTGTTCCATCTTGACTTGTGAATTCCTATCATCGGTCGAAGCATAGTAGTAAGAATTTTGTTAAATGCTTCAACCTAGCCATTGGTCTGTGAATAGTAAGGTGTTGAGTTTTTATGTCAAGACCCAACTTCTCAGTAAGTTCAGACATCATGAAATTAAAAAAATGACTACCATGGTAAGTGACAATGGCTTGAGGGACACCAAATCTAGTAATGATATGATTGAATATGAATAACATTGCAGTTTTCTCGGTGTTATCAAATGTAGGCATCGCCTCAGCCCATTTAATGAAATAATATATGACTACGATGATGTATCCATGCCCCCCCGACTGAGTGAGGATTACATATCATGAATTCAATGCCCCATTTATAAAATAGACCAACAGAAACCATAGGGTAAAGAGGAGTGGGATGATATCGAATCTTATTGCTATATGTTTGACAAGCATGGAATTTCTAGATTGCAGTAATGAGATCCTTAAACAATGAAGGCCATAAGTAACCAGCTCATAAGATATTTTGGGCAGTAGCATACCCAGACATATGACCAACACATGCTCTAGGATGACAGTCATTCAAATATTTCTTATTTTCATCGTAGGTTAGGCATCGTTGAAATATTAAATCAATATGACGATAGTAAAGGGTATCACCAAGGATAATGTATTGACGGGATTGATATCGAATATGACGAAGATCCACATTAGAAAGGGATGAAACGTTTGGGTTTGGAGATAAATGATAATTTCTCCATACCATATGTCATCATATCTGATTAGAAAGAGAGACTCATCAAGAAAGAAATCCTCTGCCATAGTTTATGTCTTAGTAGAGGGAAAGTCACATATCAATTCAACAAAAACCAATGATTTCTTTGATTTGGCATGCTCAAATTACAAATCAAACTCCTAGAGAATCACTATCCATTTGGAGTATTTTCCCCATAGAACTTTTCGAGTAAGGATGTGTTGCATATGGTTGCAATCAGAAATGATTGTGGTTCTGCATAATAAGATATAATGATGAAAACGTTGAATAGCTTGAATAGCTTCTAAGGCCAATTTCTCCACATGCAAATATTTGGTTTCGGTGGTCGTGACACTCTGACTCAGATAGTAGGTGACATGTTCATCATGCGAATCATCCTCTTTTACTAGAACCATAACGATGGTAGAGTCTGAAGTAGCTAAGTATAATAAATAAACTCGATTATAATCGGGTGGAAATAAGAGTGGTGTACGGGTTAAGGAAAGTTTCAAAGCTTCAAAGCCCTTGTTGGTAGTGTTGTCCCATACAAAATCATGACCCTTTCTAAGAATTTGAGTAAAACCTTTTATTAATTCAGCATAGTTGGGGATGAATCGCCGTAAAAAAATTTCCTTCCCTTGCAAACTTTGGAGTTGGTGCAATGTAGAAGGAGGAGGTAGATTGAGAATAGATTCAACATAGAGGGTCCACCCTAATCCCATGTGTGGAAATGATAAAACCAATAATTCCTCTAGACTCCACACAAAAAACGCATTTATGTGGATTCAATCGTACGCGATAATAGCAAAAGCGTAGGAAAATGGCTCGTAAATGTGTTGGGTGATTGTGACGACTCATGGAATGCGTTGGTAAATCATCTAGGTAAGGTTGTACAATGTGCTTAATGTCATGAAAAGTGTAAGACATAGCGCGTTGAAAAGTCATACCATCATTCTTGAGACCAAAAGGTAGTTTCTAGTATGTGAAGGTTCCCTAAGGGAAGATAAAAATAGTCTTATGTTGATCCACAAGTAAAATATTGATTTTATTATAGTCGGAGAAACCATCCATCAAAGAGAATATTTCACTACCAGCAAAATCGTCAATGATTTGGTCAACAAAAGGGGTTGGATAATTTTCTTTGGGACAAGCCTTGTTGATATCCTTATAATCTACACAAACAAGGATCGTGCCTTGTTTCTTCGTAACCATAACAATATTATACACCCAATCAGTAAAAGCCACAGGATAGAAAAAACCGTCTTTAAGAATTTTTTCAACTTAGAGTTTAATAGCAGGAGATTTGCATGGATGCACTAGGTGAAGTATTTGATGAATAGGTTTAGCATCCAGGTAAGTCTTAATATCATTTACAACAATATCTGGATTCATTCCAAGAATCTCTTCGTAACTCCAGGAGAAAACGTCACATAATTCTTGGAAAAGAGATTTATAAAATTGGACCTCATCGACAGAACATGAGGCACCGATGTGAAAATTTTCCACGACAATGGGTTTAATCGAAATATCTAAAGGGATGGTAGGTGAAATTTTACCCAAGTTCCCTTCATACAAAACATCGTGTATTGGTTCAGGAATAGGGTAAATATTAACAACAGTAGACGGATTTGAAAGCCATTGATAACTCTCTATAGTCTCGAGTTCTAGGAAGAGAATAGAATGATGATTCCCATCATCCCATGGGGTATTTTCGATAGAAATTATTTTCATAAACATTTCATCGGTTTGAAAAACTACGTGAAATGGATCCAAAGATGTATCTAAGAGAGAATGATGAGAAGGAGTTGTCGATTGAATATATTTATAAGCCAATTCTATGGGACTTAAAGGCATTCTGTCATTGTAACGAAGACATTCATCAGAGCTATGTATTATCCAAGGGTCATAAGACTCATGGATTTCACCAATAGTGGTTGATATCATGTTAATAGAGGCGACAAAAGGAGCAGTAATATTGGGTGGTGTAATGGGGAACGTACCCATTAATGATGAATCTTTTAAGAGACCCACACCGACATTCTTATAACTAGAAGGTGTTTTCACAATGAAAGGTACGTTACTAGTACATGAATCAGAATTAAAGAAAGCAAGTTGATCGACAATAACAACTTTTCCTTGGTGAGGGAAACATATCACACGGAAAATATTATAAACAACTACATGCATGGAATCAATCCAACTATGGCCAAGTAGAAGGTTGTAATCAAGATGTGCATCAAAGACCTCAACCTCAAAAGTAACTACTTTGCCTTCTAACGTAATAGATAATGAAGGAATAACACCATAAGGTTTAAATCGTGTACTATTAAATGATTTTAGAGTATTTTGTGACTCATTAAGGGCAGGAGAGCCAATGGATTTCCAACAAGTGACAAACATGACGCAATTCAAATCTCCTTCGTCAATAACGGTTCGATAAATATTATTATTTTCCACAATAACTTGTATCTGAAATGCTAATTAAGGAGAAATCCTTGGAATATGATCTTCAAATTCAAATATTATCAAGTTCGTATCAGTAGGATCAATTCCACCAATATCCTTTAATAGTTCTTTTCGTTGCGTAGGACAACTTTGAAGGACTTCAATAGACGACATCATAGAAGGTTCTCACACAATATCTTCTACAATACTGTAGTTTTGTGCAACACATGCATGAGGATTAAACAATGACTTACAAACAACACCCTTAGGAGGAGGATAAAGAACTATATCTATACTCGGTCGTTCAAGATAAAGAGGACCTTTGGTTGGTGAAGTTGATGGAGGAGGTTGAACCAATGGAGGTGTTGAATCATCAACTTTCTCTTTCAAAGGAGAATAATCTTTGGCTCGAGTAGTGACTGCAACTTTGTTCTTCTTGGATTCACCATTACACATAAGTACATAAGATGTGGTAGAGGGAGAAGGTTGGTCATGAATGACCAATTGGGCCTACTGCCGAGAAGGAAAAGGTTGTGACAAAATGGCAGGTGTAGGAGGTGTCCTAGTCCCTTGCAGGAACTTAGTAACCTTATCACATCGTGGACAATATTTAGTATAATGATCCTCACCACAGATAAGACAAGGATTAAGAGGCTTGCGCTTTTATTTTTCATCAGCAGGTTGAGCCTTGGGTTTATCAATTTGTTGATTATTATTTTTATCCTCCTTATTCTTGCCCTTCCCTTTCTTTTTATTTTTATTTTTATCGGTAGGTTTAGATTGAACCGAATTAACTTCAGAAGTTTTACCAGGAGAATGATTTGGAGGAGGAGTATTTTGTACATTAGCAGTAGTAGACCTGAGATTGGAATGACTGGCTTGTTTAGACTAAGTCTCAGTGTGGAAAGTTCCAATAATGCTATCAACAACATGAGAAGCTACTGGAGGTGTTGGAGTTGGATTTGTAGGTGGGCGAGGAGCATCAAGGATTAAATCATATAGTGTGTTTATTTGTGAACAAACGAGATCCAAGTATTGAGCATGAATAATCTCCTGCTCTTCAATGATGAAACCACCCATGGAAACATCACCGTCTATAGGACCAATGAGTGACTTGGTAAACCACTTGGCCAATATTTGATCAGGAAGGGGAACTTTAATTAAGCGTATTCTCCTCCTCCATTCATGAATATGATAGGAAATGTGAGTGGACGAGGATTGTTTAAATGAACTCAAAATTTCAATTCCTGTCTCGTATCGGATTGGTAGTTGGTAATGCATTAAGAAATCCATAGCTAAGGTGTTAAATTCATTGAAGAATCCTTGTGGAAATTCAATATACCATTTGGTTTCTGAACCCGTCAGATTTTGTTGGAAAAGACGTAATCTAATGGAGTCATCCATCAAAGAGTTGGATGAACACCAAAGATGGAAATTCATGACATGATTATTTGGATCTTCCCCTGATTGGTTGTCAAACTTAGGAATGTCTAATGGTAACTTGGCAGGTATTACCAACCAATAAGGAGAATGCAAGATAGGATCATTCAAAATCCTAGATAAAACTGGTAAATCCAAAGTAGCAAGAAACGATAGTTGTTTGTTCACTTGAGGAAACTAGTAATTCTGAGGAGGTAGTCCGTAGGTATACCAGTAGGACCATAAGCAGTTTGCAGATAGTTAGAGGGTCCTATCAAATTTAGTTGTGGGGGGTTTTGAGTCAAATAGGCAACTTGAATTGGTTGATTGGGTAATCTTTCTTGAGAAGGAGCATTAGACTAAAAACCTTAACCCCATGTAGGATTCATAGAACCTGGATATGGTTTCACGAAATTAGGGGGTACAAAATAATTAACTTGAGTAGGTTTCCCCCTAGGTATTTTTGATTTCCTTGGAAAGGAAAATTCCAAGGTTGAGACTATAATCCAAGAGTATATTTCCCATACACTGGGTTATCACCCCAAACTTGGGGTTTCCCTCCAACTTGAGGTTGACCCCCAATGCGAATTTGAAAACCAGAAGTGACATAATGACTTGTTCCTCCAATTTTATTGGAGCTACTTGGGCCAAGACAATTAGATCCTCCGGGTGAAGGTGGAGGAGGAATTATAGGCCCCCTAGAGAGAACCTAGGTAGGTGTAGGAACGAAACTACTCGCAACATTATACCCAGGAGGAACAAAAAGATTAGGCCCTTTGGATGGACTCTAGGTAGGATTATAAATAGAGGTATTTAGAGCATTATACCTAGGTGGAAGTGATGGATTTTATTTAAGTGGAAGTTGTGTTCCAATAGGAGCTTGAGTGATTACCACACTTTCGAAAAAAACAAACAAAGTTTGTGGGACCATGGTATAGCTAATGAGATGAAAAGGAAGAATTGTATGAGAGCCAACCAATAATTGGTCTGAGACTGTGACAACATTACTGGTTATGCCGGTAAAATGATCCAAGGGTACTATATAAGCAGTGGAAATCATAGGCATATGTGATGCCATAGGTTGATTATAGGTTCTCTAACGTAGATGACTCATTAATAAATTTTCAAAAATATAGTGTCCTGAAGAGGTTCTCCAAAGAGAATGGACAGGACCAGAAGAGTTAGGATCAAAAGTTCCAGTAGTATAAACTTGAGTTTTAAACGACTTGCTTTGAAAGAGTGGATCATATACACCAGACTCTGTGTGAGGTCTAGTAGGTATTCTAGTATAATATTCAACAACAACGTCTCCCAATGAATTTATCTTGATAAAATGTGGATCTCATACAATACTCAATAACATATTTATGGGAAGTATGGATTCCTCCAATGGAGTAGAACTTCCAATCTTAGAGGCTATGTCGTTATTGACTGCTCCTTCAGGAGAACCCTCTGGTGAGTTAGAAAGAAAAGGAGTATATTCTTCTGGATATTTCAGAGGTAACCCTTGCATCCTACGTGAACGCTGAGGGACGATGTTGGCCACACAAAATAAATAATGAAAGAAAGCTATGGCCAACTAGAGAAAAAAAAAACACTTACTAATAAAATCTAGACATGAGACACTCAAAGAAACCTTCTTATTTCGAAGTCACTAGTTGTTGATGAAATCCAACCTCAAAAAATTAAGACAATAAGGGGCTAGGATAAAGAAGGTGGATAAGTTACATTGATGACCTGCTTAACGGACTTACACCCTGGTGCAATATCCCACACACAATCATGGGTATACCCTCCAAGGATCGCAAGTGAGTTTGGCCAACCTTGATTCCAGGTGCCGTGAAGACTTGCCCCTCCACAATCACTTGGTGTAAAGACTCTAAAGATATAGGCCACTAAGGTTATCAATTACGACAATGATTCCTGGGGAAGCAGTCGAAAATCCGATCCACAAGCAAGGGCATGGTATCTATGCTATAAATCAACTCGAGAAGGTCCCCATGGGATTTTGTTCTCAAGTGACCCCTAATAACACACACAATCTCTACACTAAGACCAACAAAGTAGGGTGAGTAACTCTATCGGCCCTAATGCGACCTCGTTATTGACCCTTGTGTTAGAAGGGCTTCCGAGGACAAAATGTAGCAAGTGGATTTGTTCTTTCCCTATCACAAGGTACTATTTTGTGTTTTGATTCTTTGGAGAGTGTGTCTTACAAGCTATTCCAAAGAACTATCCTAGCTAATGTTGGTGTAGAAAAGTTCTAGAAAATAAAAGTTGCTAATAGATTTTAAAATTACATTGTGTTTTAAAGGTTGTTGTTTACTGAAAAGGAAAACATAAGTGAAATTGATGATGTATTTGACCTTGCCCCAATAAGATGCAAGAAGAGGTGAAACACAAATGTTTCATTCAATGAAATCTAATTACAGTAGGGAGAAGGTTTCTCTTTTCCAGAATACAAAATCTACAAAGCACAATTTATCAATCTTTGAATGATATGAATTCCAAACAATCAAAGTTATTCGCTTTTCCAATTTTCTCTTTTCAACAAATATATGAATGCAAAAATTTCATACAAAGACTACTAAAAAGAAGAAAAGACTTAATTTCTTTCATTTTCAAATCATAACAGAGATGTGATCCAAAAAAGAAAGAATGTTCTAAGAAGACTTATGCATTCTCAACACTATTCCCGAATCAAACTCATAATGCAAGAAAATAATGAAATGATAAGAAAACCTTTTGTCGAATGCAAACACAAATTGTTTCTTAATCAATCAACAAATCAAAAGGTAAAAACAATCCAAAACTCAAAATAAATCAAGGACTACTTATCAAACAACCACCCAGGAACAAAGTCTTGAGATTATACCCTTGTGACAAGAAGTCAAAAAACTAAACTTGCAAATATTGTAAAGAAGACTCTCAATCCTTGAAAATCAATCAAATTCAGGCTTAAAAATTGTAAGCCAATCATTCACCAGTGCCAAAATTTCATCCCAGGTAGTAAAGACAAATCTAGGCAAAGGAAAGAAAAGTGATTGTCACCCAATAATTCCGACAGGAATCGTCGCAGGATGTAGAGGGGTACAGTTCGACAATATAGGATCGTCATAGACTGTCAGCAAGGCACAGTGCGACATCATCACCCTAGTCTATAGGAGTAGAGTGTGATGACAAGGAATCATCGCAGGTTGTAAATAGGACATAGTGCGATGATCTCTGAATAAAAAGAGAATTGGGAAAAATGCATGGATGGTTTTAGGGGATAAATTTTTCTCATGGGCTAATTTTCCATGGTTTTTCCCCAAAAAAGATTCGTTATTGTAAAATGATTGGGCCAAATTCTATAGGATAATATTATTTTTCCTCAAAAATCGTCAAAATTTTATACAAACTATATAAAATCCTTAGAAATTTGAATATTTTTACAAAAATATCGCCAAACATTTAAAGTTCGCATGTGAAGGATTAGTAAGGCCAAGGTTTCTACATTTTAAAATAAATTTCCATCTTTAAAATCATCCCTAGAAAAATGACAAAATTTCTCAATGAACCTTCAGGACCAGGGAGTCAATATGGATTACCCATAGACTCAGAGATTGAAATTGATCAAAAGAAGGAAGGCTAAAAGAAAATAAGAAGAAAAAACCAAAAGAGGTTGTATCTCAAGTATGGTTGCCAATTTTGTTATCAAACAAATCAATAAGTGCAGACACAAACTAATCTCCCTAACTTCCACAAGAAGCTAGAAAAAATCAAGACATAATACAAACTTCACCTTAGACTTCATTGTCATATAAACTAGTTTAGAGAGGAGCAAGTGACATACCTTTTAAATGATGCTTGATCCTCGCTAGTGTTGTCCTTGTCACTCGATGTTTGGATTTGCAGGATGGTGAACCTGTTTAAGAAGAACAGACTAACAAAGAGAGAAAGAACAAAGATATATATATTCTAATTAATTCTGTGTATAAGATCAAGGATTTATACAATAAAATCCAAGACACCTTTATAGTGAAGAAATGTATTGCTACATTATGTTAAAATGGAAAGTGGAGAATACAACCCGAGCCTTGATGTTGCAAGATACATTTAAATTAATCTTTTCTCCAACACACACACCTTTTCTCCAATTCCTTTGATGAAGAAGATCCACAATCTAACTTAGAGAGCTAGATAAAATCTATCTCAAGTATAATCTATAGCATAACTCTTCATGCATATGAAAACCTTATCCTTTTCAGCCTTATCCTTTTCCATGAGAGATCCCTATTTATATAGGGTGAAAGAGGGATGGATGAGTAGATTAGGATGACCCCACTAAATCAGAGGAGCGAGTAAGATCCAAACCGATCAGATACCACCTCATCTTCTAGAAGATTCCCTTCTAGAACATTCTTGAATTTTGACTTTTCCCTTGCTTAAGAATCATCGCACCCTATGCACAGGCATCCTGTTAAGCCCTAATATTGGCTCATTACCCCTTAATTGGGGCATATTATATTAGTAATGTTATTTTATTTATGTATTCTTTAGGCCATTAGTTGTAATTATACCTCCTAGTCTCCTATATATACCAAGGAGACATTTTCATTTTGAATAATCTTGTACTTGAACATTTAAGTGGGGTAAAAGGAGGTTGCCCCCTCGAAGAGGCTTATTATCTAAAATTATCAATTTTTCAAGGCGTTGAGTACTTTTTTTGAGGTTTTTCTATGCTATATTGATATTTTGTTCTTAACATATGGTATCAGAGCTCAAGGTCTTGGGGTTTCGCTGCTACATCTAAGACACCTTGGAATTTTCTCTATAACGTTTTTTCTACAATGTTTCGAAAGGAATAGCTTGGAGGATATTTAGTATATGGATCAAGGTATGTTGGGTTCAAAATTCAGCTCYTGATGCCTTATACTTTCGAAGATATAGCCTATACAAGATAGGGTTCTGGAATCATCCTAAACTGATTCATTGCGGAATTTTTGCTATAAATACTTTTTTGTAACGTTTCATACCCTAAAATCCTTAGGCTATTTACAGAAATTAGTAAGGTATCTKTCGTAAAAATTTCAGCTTCTGGGTCATCCTAAATTTGTAGATACACCCTGTGTAAGATAGTGTGTCTGACTAGTCCTATTGACTAGTCTCAAGAAGGTGTTCCAGGTAAAACAATCATAACGTCTTCCTAGAGTATCCAAATTGAGTGGGACGTTTTTCATTGGATCATGGACAATATGTAGTATTTCTGGTGCGAGTTTCAGAATTTTATATCAATTATTTTGTGCGAAGCAAGCTATACAAGTGAGATCTCCTGGAAAGGAAAAAAATCAGCAAGTTGTGGGGAATTTACCATAAATTCCACTTGGCACATCCAATTTTGATCATACCTATGGCATTGCAGAGAATAAATATCAGAGAACTACATAAAATAAATTTTCATACCCAAAAGGGCTGAAACTTGGGAGATACAACAGAAGAAATATTGTCTAGCAGAACCACCTCAAAATCAAGGTTCAAAAGTGATACTTGGCCAACATGCCACCAAAAAAGTGAACTTCTACACCAAATAAGCCTAAAGAAAATCCTACTTGGACTCTTGATGAAGATGAAGAAATGTGTAGGGACATAAATGAACTACAAAAAAAGATGGATTCAATGGAACCTAAGTTGGATACTAAGATGGATGGTTTAAAAGGGGAGATCATGGAAGTATTGAAAAATTTGGTAACAGAGAAGACACCTAAAAGTAAAAATGCATCCCATGATATTCATGATGAGGACACAATGAAGGTGAATCAAGAATGGAGAAACTCCAACTTTGGTTTGAAGACCAGCCAT
>JASDQU010324227.1:0-12956 GCA_032191745.1 Picea mariana
GTTGTAATCTCTCTTTCACATTTAATATGATACAGTAATATAATTCTTTCCTATAAAGCTTGTTGTGTTTTATTGTATGATTCCTTGATCACATACATAGGTTTATATTGAGTTTATGCTATTACTATCATTTTGGTTGGTTGTGTTTTTTTGCAGGATCATCATTGTATGAGTGGTGGAATGGAGCTAGGATGGTGATGGTGAGAGGAAGCAATTTTTAAATGGTATGTCACCTATCCCTCTTTAGTTAGTAAATTCAATATATAAAACTTAAGGAAAGCGTCATGTTCTGGTATGTTTTGTTCTAGATCTAGGTGGATCTAGAGAGATCAATTAGTGTTTGCATCTACCAATTTATCCAATAACAATGATGAAGGAGAATCACCTTCATCAATAATCGAGAATATATTAGAAGAAAAACTTGCAGAACTACAACAATCCACAAAAGACATGTTCATTTCATGAAATGAAATCTGGTGCACCATTTTCTCCAGTAAAGGAAATACAAAAGAATACTATAAATTCAATGATGAATTGCATCCAGCAATCTGACGTATTCAAATCGAAACATTCTGCGACATCTATGAAGGTGTAACAAATCATGCAATAAGGGATTGTCCACACAACTTGAGGAACTCCCGACCAAAATGGTGTCATATTTGTGAGGAAAACAACCATTCTACACAAGAATGTCGATTAAACAGAAAAAATAAAATGAACATCCATGCAATATATCAAACATAGACGGACAACCAAAATGTCACCCATGGGAATGGAAGTGGATACAAAGGTCGATGCCATGGGGGTTATCAAGGAAGAGGTGGACATGGAGGAGGATGAGCACAACTAGGAAGAGGACATGGTCGAGGTCATTATTATTTCTTTAAATTTTTTAAGGAGGATCACATAAGGCCTGATTTCCCCATAAAAAAGAGAATTGATCTCAAGTTATGCAATATATGTGGAGTGAGGGACCACTCACTTGAAGATTTCTCAATTGTATTAGAGAAAGTGATGAAAAAGAGAAATGTGAACCTATTGCATCTAGTTCCCAAGCAAGAAATTCTAAATTCCAAAAATATCCATGTAGTAACATGATTAGGAGTGGGTGAAGACATCTATCCAAATCTACCATCCCAGCAAAGGGGATATCGAAACACATATCTTGACCCTTAACATGAGGAAAAACTAATGCGGGAAGAAATGGAGTTTTTCAATAATATCAAACAACACAAATTGAATGGAAACAAGGGAGGGCAATCATTCATTCCAGAAACTTCTTTAGAAGAGTTTCTCCAATTATTAAAAGAAAATAACTTGGTCAGTCGCCTCATCGACGTACTGATAATTTTGAGAGAATACATAGAATATGAAAGACTAGTTAAAAATCTTTGACAATTGTCATAGGAGAGGAATACAAATGACTTCGACTTGCAAGTCGACCTAGAAATTGATGGCTACATGATTAAGCAAGTTATTTTTTACTTCTTCTTGCAAGTAACATAATCCCAAGAGAAACATGGATTCGACTTGGGAAACCCCCACTCGTTCCAACAATGAAATTCCTAAAGCTATTAGATAAAAGGTTCATTGAACCAATTGGCACACTCAAAAGTGTCATGACTTCCATAATGGGAATCACAATAAGATTCAACTTTGAAGTCATTAACCTTGTCAAAGTCATCCCCACATATCTTGCATTAGTCAGAATACCATGGAGTTGGAATATGAAGGAGATAGTCTCACTTGAAATGGATAGGATTAAACTGAAAGTTAGCTATAGTAAATTATCATACCCTTGGACCCAAAAGAAGGAAAAGATTGGGTCGAAACATGGGATGAATCCTAGGAGGATCATTTTTTGTACCTATTAATGAAAGAATAAAAATACTACGTTGAGCCAAACAATGAAGGATAAATCTTAGTTAGATCACCTTTTTCAATAGGACAAAAATCAGATACAGAACTTGACAACTCAAAAATGGAGAATTATGAAGCCCAAGCTAAAGAGTTTTCGTCGATAAATATCATACCAATAGAATTATATAGAAGATGATTCTTAGTACAATTAGTCCCTATCATTCTAGATAAAACATTAAAACAAACATCAACACTCATTCTAACTAATACACAAATGAGATCCCCCCTACAGTTTAGTGAAATAAATTCCCTAACGATTCATGTTGAAGAAGTATCTAAATTAGTTGGAGAATGGGGGAGGGTGCATATTTTAGTAGATTCATTCACCATTGAGGAATCCCAATGGTGGGAAACCCATTCACCATGACTTCAAATATGGAACATCGCTACCTTATACTTTGTATAAAGAGTTGCGAATTTTTTTTTAGCAGAAGTCGAAATCCTAACTTGCAAACTTGGGTTCAACCCATTCGCTCACATTCACCAATGTGAGAATGAGTGGTGAAGAGTAGGATATAGGGATGAAAGGGTATGGCTACACATGTCCCAAAATACACTAGATGACATACCACACAATTGGTATAAAATTGGAGAAGCATGTGGCCACACGTTCAACTGGAATGAAATTAAATAAAATTTAATCATATATTTTGAATTCATTTGAGAGGAGGCACATTTGCAAGAGGCCACAAAATAAATCAAATTTGTTCTCAAAAAAAAATCTCGATGAAATACAAAATAGAGTTCAAGCCAAAGTCGACATAGGATCGACATCGACTTGCAATTTTGTGTCGATGGAAAATCAAGATAGCATAATGACTCATCGACTAGACATGGAAAACATAAGTTTTCCGGGGAAATGTTTTCAATGGAAGGGAAGTCATCTAGGAGTAAATAATCGTGTAAAAACATTATATTCAATATCCAAGGAAGACAAGGAATATAAAGAAAAACGCGACTTCCCCCAAAGTTATAATAAGGTTATAGAAGGATAATGACAATTAGATGAATCTAAAGAAATCAAGTGGATGGATGTAGAAGTCACAACTAAGGAATTCGACATCTCAATATGTGGTAAAAAAAAATGGTGAGAATAGGCGTCTATTGGCTGGAAAAACAAAATACACATATAGTCTACCTATTGCAAGAATATCAGGATGTTTTCACACATGATTACAAATGCTTGAAAGGATATGTGCAAGAGATGGGGGAGATGAAAATCGACCTCATCTTGGGGGCCAAGCCATTTAAAAATAAGCCATATAAGCTAGCACAAAAGTATAATCCCATATTTCAAAAAGAAATAGAAGCAATGTTAGTCTCTGACATCATATACTATGTCAACAAGTAAGAATGGGAAAGCCCGATGGTCGTGCAACCCAAAAAGCATGATCTGAAGAAACTAAGAATATGTGTTAACTTCCATAGGTTAAATAACATTACTGTAACCAATCCATTCCCGACGTCATTCATCGATGTACTCATTAATGAATTCACCATGCATGAATTTTATTAATTCATACATTTATTCTCAGGCTACAACCAAATACCTATTTCAAAATAAGATAAGGGGAAAACAACATTTTTCTCTGAGTTCGGGTCACTCACATAGAAAGTAATGCCATTTGGGCTCAAGAATGCTCCAGAAGTATTTTCTCAGATAGTGGTCAAAGCATTTCAGGAATATATATACAAAATAATGGTTATGTAGTTTGATGATTGGACCATTTACATCATGTCAAAAGACCACATACAATCGCTCAGAATGATGTTGGAAAGATGTAGACAAATTCACTTGTATCTAGATATAAAATAAAATGCATCTTTTCCACACCAATAGGTATTTTTTTGGGTCACATTGTATGCAAATATGGAATCAAGGTCGACATGGCCAAAATGAAATTTATTCTTGACCTCAAGCCACCAATCAATCAAAAGAAAATAAAAATATTCCCTGGGCATACTAGATACTACATAAACTTTATTCGACATTATTCTGATATAACCTTCCCAGTCGACGGGTTGTTGAAAAAATAAGTTGAATTCCAATGGAGCCAAGAATGCAATGAATCTTTTGAGTTGTTGAAGAGAAAATTTGTAGAAGCACCTATATTAATATTTCTAGACTGGTCTTGGAAATTTCATGTCCACATTGATGCATCTAACATTGTTTTTAGCTCATTCCTAGCCCAGCCATACGATGACATAGTCGATCACCCCAATGCATATGTCAGTCAAAAGTTGAATAAAGCCAAAATAAATTATTCGACAACAAAGTAGGAGGCTCTAGCCATGATCTTCACCCTTAAAAAATTTCAACATTATTTATTGGAAAACCCATTAATATTCTTCACGAACCATCAAGTGCTTAAGTATTTAGTAAAAAAACTGGCCCATCAGGGAAAAAAAGGCTGACGGATACTACTATTCCAAGAGTTCAACCAGGAGAAAATAATTTCATCACGGAAAATCCATCTTGATTGGAATAGAGGATGAACTAACTGATGCACATTTATTTTGGGCTGAATCTACGCCCAAAGAACTTGAAGAAATCACAAAAATTTTAGAAGAGGGGAAGGCTCTTGATGATCTCCTAGCAAATCAAAAGAATATCCTAGCACTAAAAGCAACACCATTCACTCTCATGAATGGATATCTTTATAAAATAGGAACTAACCAAATTCTTAGAATATTCTCCCTGGAACATGAAGTAGATGATATACTCAATGAAGTGCATGTGGGCACTGTGGGAGGTCATTTTCAAGCTGACATGATAGCCAAAAAAATCCTTCAAGGAGGTCTTTATTGGTCGACCTTACATAAGGATTGTCGAGAACAAGTGAAGAAATGTGATAAATGCTAGAGGATGGGTCAACCCTTGTGGAAAAATAAAATTTCATTACATTTGTTAAATCCTAGTTTACCTTTTGATATTTTGGATATTGACTTCAATATCCCGTTCCTCAAATGATCCAAAAGAATTGGGGTGAAGTATATCATAAAAATAGTTGAATATCTAACTAAATTGGTACAGGAAGAACCAGTCGAACAAAGACAAGACATCCTTTAACAATATTTCTACCAAAACAAATTTGGAACACAAGACAAATATTCTACTAACTGAACCAATTAGACAAAGAAAGGATGTTTGCAAAAAAAAATCAAAAGGACCAGAAGAACCAATAGAAATCTTGTCACAACCGACATTTCAAAAATAAAGATATTAACACACTAGATTTGGTATTATTATATGGCAGTTAGATAAAGGGAAAGATAAACAAATTAGAAACTTCATGGTTGGTTCCTTACGTGGTTGAGGACATCCAACCATCAAGAGTAGTTCAAATAAGGACTTTGCAAGGGAACCCCTTTCACAAACTAGTAAATGGGGCCCATCTAAAAAAATATAACACATAGTATCCTTGAGACATGTTGGTGAAAACCTCTTCGGGGGTGCTAGTAGGATCTGACTAGGTCAAAAACCCTTCATTTTGGCTTAGTTCAAAGTCGATATTAAATAAAATATAAATAAAATAAGACAAGCAATAAAATAAAAGGAAAGGAAAGAATAAGAAAAAAAAAAGGAATTAAGATAAGCAATAAACAAGTCGGTTGTTGGAATTAGGTACAAAATTGTTCGAAGACAACAAGTTATATGACCAGCCTGAATCACCAAAAAGAACTCATTCAAGCCAAATGTACTTAACATGAGAAGAGAACAGAGCCCCTAGTCATCATAAAGGATACTTAGAGAGGAAAAGTAAACAATAGAGGAAGCTTTGCATCAAGACAAGATTTGTAACACTACTTAAACAGACGAGCCAATCACTCCAACGAAAGAGAAATATCACATTCAGCCAACCGTGAAATCCTCCTATCAAGTAAGCATGAACACTATAAATCAAGAGATTGAAAAAAATATAATTCAAGTGGGTGTGTACATTACAAATCAAGTGAGCGTGATCATCTTCAAACAAATCAACAAAAATAACATGGATTCAAAAAGTCAAATATTAACCAAGTGGACAAAGAAACGAAAATCGACATGGTGGGACAATTTGATTGAAGATCCTCGATTAACCCGTAAAAACCAACCTGGCCAATAAAATAAAACAACAAAAGTTGACCGAGTCAGACGACCTCCACAACAAAAGAAAATTAACTTAATTGAAACAACTTGACACTAGGAGTACTTTGACGCAATCAATGCCTGACGAGACAAGATCGACCACCACTATGTCATCCACGGAGATATCCAATCACATGAAAAAACATTTACACCCACAATTACTCTTTAATCACATAAATCAATGGAACCACTGTCCAAATTAAAGTCACCACTTCACCTCCTGCCTATAAATATGTTGATTAATTGGGTTGGTTGTCATTGATGTCAACCCTTGAAGAAAGTTCAGTAGCGAATTCTGATAGCACAAAGGTTTGGGTAATGGACCCACATTTGTTTGATGTATAATGGTATGTGTTTTGATATATTTGCAGGTAAGACTATTCTAGATGGATATTAGATGTCCTACCATTTCTGGTGGTATGTGGAACGTCACATAACTCCTCACGGTTAGAGAGTTATGGCCATGTGAAGTTGGAGAAGCCTCATGAGTCATCTAGAAGCCCTAAAAGGTCAAAGTAGTCAAAGTGTTTGCAAAGAAGAGATTATTTAAATAATAAAGTGAAGTGACAAAGTCAAGAATGATTATTTAAATAATAAAGTGAAGGGAAAAATTCAAAGAGGATTATTTAAATAATAAATTGAAGTGACAAAGTCAAATAGGATTATTTAAATAATAAAGTGAAGTGACAAAGTCAAAGAGGATACTTTAAATAATAAAGTGAAGTGACAAAGTCAAAGAGGATACTTTAAATAATAAAGTGAAGTGACAAAGTCAAAGAGTATTATTTAAATAATAAAGTGAATTGACAAAGTCAAGGAGGATTATTTAAATAATAAAGTAAATGAAGGACTTTCTAATTATGGAAAGTGGTTATAAGAAGGTTAACCATAAAATGAGGAAAATGGGTTAAGTGGTCAAGTGGCTATTGGATACATGGACAAGTGGAAAATTGGGAAAAATTCAACATAGGTGACTATGTGGACAAAGTGGCTATGTGGGAAAAGTGACCTAGAAGATGCTTCTAAGGAAGGTACTTTGAGAGTATAAATAAGAGGCAAGGCTCTCTCAGTTTGATAACACTTGAGCATATTGAATATATATAGGTGACTGAGGTAACCAAAGGATATCTAAGCCAAATTTCAGAGGGATGGTGAAGTAAAGAAGGCCGAAATTCAAAGGAGGATAAATTCTTTTGATGATGCTTTCTGAGGTATGTTATTTACAGGTGATCTCACCATTTTCGCAGTAACGTTTTTTATATAATGACTCAGACCATGAAATTGGGAGGCCATTGAAGAAACATATCCGAGTAGTTGTGGTAAACATTTCAGCTTGTGAGTTGTTTTATTTTTGGAGTTACACTCCGTGGAAAATAGGGTTTGTGGCTAGTCCTAAAAAAAATCTAAAACAAATGTTTCACGTAAAAATGTCATAACTTATTCATAATAGATCCAAATTCAGTAAGAACAAATGTTTTGGTTAGAGTACATTATGTAGTATTCTTTGTAAAAGTTTCAGATCAATACAACAAATATTCTGTGCGGGACACACTCTACAAGTTCGCTCTCTAGAATAAGATAGAATTCAACAAGGTATGCCATTTTTTCTATAAATCCTTTTTTGAGAGGTTCCAAGTAGTGACACCTTTAGGAATTGCATAAAACACACTGAAGAACATTGTGTACTATTTTCATATCTTTGTTCATTACATGTACATAGTTATGATTATTTCAAGTTAGGGTTGTTGACTAATCCAAAACTAGTCATGTGAGACTAAAGTAAAGTTTGATGAAAATTTTAGTCTCTTGTTGTTAAAGTTAAGGAAGGTTTGTAGGTATGTGATCATATAAACTAGGTCTATTACAGAGTTACAAATCATATTTGGATGATGAAATTGATGAGGGCTTTTGGTTGAGGGTCATGTTGGGTACATGGTTGAGACAAGTAGTTGATGCATTGACACATACATTAGGTGTATAGTTGATGATGTTGGTACATCTTGATGAGTCATAATTGATGATAAGTTGATACATGATTGGTACATACTTGGTACATGGTTGGAGGCACTTGTTAGTAGTATTGTTGACACATGGTTTATTGATGATGTAGCATATTTGTCTCGGTATATTATTAGAAGCACATATTGATCTTGGTGATGATTAGGAGATGTTGTAATATGCTTGGTTGATGCACATATTTGAGAGTTGTCTTGGTGATTGATCTTTTTGTGTAGATATGATTTGGTTGATAAGATTGATGAGACAGGTTGTTGTGATAGGTTGTTTGGATAGGCTGTTGTGACAGGTTATTTGTCCAGGTTGGTGCATGGTTGATGCACTTGTTTATGGTACAAGTTTATTACAGGTTGATGCATGGTTGATGCACTTGTTTATGGTACAATTTGATTACAGGTTGAGGTCCAGGTTGATGCATTGTTTATGCATGGTTCAGGTTATTGGTACAAGTTGGTTGCAGGTCAGTGGTACAGGTTGGTACAGTTGTATAGTGGTATATCTCACAGTGATAGTGTGATAGTGGTTTCATCATTCTACTTATACATTAGGGCGGTTGGACGAGGCAAGGACAAGTGGTTGTAGCCACCTTCCAGTTGTAGACGAAGAACATAGGGGGTTATAGCCAAAGAATTGGGGAGTTGGAGCTTCCCTCAGGCTTTATCCTGAGAAACTAGGGGGTTGGAGCCTCCTTCTAGTTGCAGCTGGAAAACAAAGGAAGTTGGTCCTTCCATTGCATATAATTCTTAAAGACATATAAGAAAAAACATTCCATGGTTTTCTCCCACTTTGGGTTTCCACGTAAAAAGTGATGTATTGTGTATGTGTGTGATTGCTCATCTGTTCATTGTTTATTTACTCTGCAACTATTGGATGATAATGCTACATTGATATAACAATTGCATTTTATGGTGAAAAGGGACTAAATTTCTCTATTATTGATTCACCCCCCCTCTCAGTAATCCAACAATTGGTATCAGAGTCGGTTCCTTCAGGAAACAATTTAACCAATGGAAGGAGATCATTGATTATTCTGAGAAGGGAGTACCAATGTTTAATGGTTATAATGGCTTTAAGTATAAGATTTGGATCATAAGGACAAAATTATTTTTACAAGAACATGGACATTATATTTGGATATCAATTGTTACAGGATATGATAGTTCAAAAATGGAAAAGACTGCAACCAAGAAGGAATTGAAGAAGAATAAAAAAATAGAAATGGATTTTATCTAGGAAGGATTGCCTAATCCGGTAAGAGAAATTGTTGGTAAATGTTCATCACCAAAATAACTTTGGGATAAGTTACATGACATATATTCTTCACCCATCACAGATTCAGAAAATGTCAAAGAAGATGCAAATACAAATAGAGAAGAATTGTGTTCACCATATCAAGCATATTCTAAAGATGAAGAGTACATAATCAACAACGGTATGTTGTTTTTCTTTAATTGTGAAAAATGTGGACATATTGAAATATAATGGCATGAAGGAAATGAGATAGAAAAAATAATTGAAAAGGAAGACAATTATGAAGAAGAATTGATTAGTTCTTTAGATGAACTAAGAGAAGAAAACAATTCACTCAAGAAAGAATTGATGAAACAAAAGGAAAGTGTTCACATTTTTGAAGAATCCCAACGGGTCATCAAGAACTTAAGAACTCAACGAGAAGAAGCCATAAAGATCGAAGAAAATATTGAATATCAAAAGTAGTGTTTGGAAACCAACATAGTAGCACAAAAGGAAGAAGCATAAATGAGAGAGAAGATATTGACAGATCATATTAAGGAAAGAAATAACTATCTAAACCAACTTAAGGTAGAGTTTGGTAAAGAAGAGAAAGGACTTGAAGAAGAAATAATCATATTAAAAATTCAGCTTGAAGAAGCGAAAATAACAGAAGTCGTCATGAAGTCTCAGATAATGAAGAAATAAGAAGAGGTTGAGAAGCTTGAAGAAGAAGTTGTTACATTGAGAAGTAAAAATCGTCAAGCTCGACAAGAACGTTGAAGAGACAAAAACATCCACATTAGTTATAGAGAATGAAGAGAAGATCTCTAGGTTGCTAGAAAAGAAGAATGAAGAAAACTGAAAGAGTTATGCAGAAGTACTCAAAGGAATGAATCATGGTCAACTAGAATCAAAGAAAACTATTTAAGATACATCTTCGAGAAGACCATCCATGTTCAAGCCAAAAAGAAGCTTCAATCATGATCATTATCAGTGAAGGAAACAATTCAGAAGGACTATGCCACAAGAAGATCATTCACTCCTAGGTATGCAAATTTATTCTATGGTCATTGTTTTTATTGTACTAACTTTGGACATAAGGTTGCAAATTGCAGGGAATATAAAAGAAATGTTCAAGAAAGAAGTGCCTATGTGGTCGGAACATAACATTGAGTGTTACAAATGTCATAACTATGGACACATGGCTAATGACTGTAGAACCATGATTGATACATCCATGAAAGAGAATATTGATATCAAATATAAGAAAGTATGGATAAGAAAACAGGAAGAACATGTGAACAAATACTAGGTACCATAGATCGCAAGATTGACAATAAAACGAGATGAAGAAAATTCTACAGAGAAAAAGAAAGATGTCAGATACATAAAGGTTTGTAAAATAATTGAAAGAAAGGAAGGACAGGTAAATAAGGAACAAGTTCAAGAGATTGTACTTTCAGGCATTGTAGTGAAAGATGAATCCACAGGCAGAAAGAAAGAAGTCAGAGCTCATAGAGATAATGAATCTACCAATGAATATGATGATGAATCTACCAATGAAGATGATGATTAACACACATCAGAGAAGGAATTTTTTTGAGCCATCCGGCTTACAGAATCCCATGTAATATGAATATTAGACAAGGGGAGTCTATGCGATAGTTGTGATAGAAAAAAGAACCATCCTTTGAGCATCTTGCAGAGTTTGAGAAGACAGATTCAGAGTAATCAACTAACAGAAGTATAGTTTGAAAGATTAATCACGACTTCGTGATAGTATAGTGATAAATGAGTCAACATTATGGATAGTTTCCTAAGTAGAGTCTTGGATAGTATGGACAGAGATGTATTCGTAAGAACACTTAGCAGGTTTCAACAGATATATGACAGTGGATGAGAGCATAGATTCATAGATTGGTTCAGAGACAAAGGAAGATTATCATAATGGATGATAATTACATAGGAAATGGCTCGAACAATGCTAATGGATTCCAAATTGACAAATATTTTTTGGACACATGCAATGCATACAACAATTCACATTCAAAAAAAATTAATGGTTAGAAACAACAATGACAAAACTCCCTACGAACTATGGAAAGGAAGTGCAGACAACAACCTCTACATCAAGCCACAAATTTGCAAAGGATATGAAAAATGAATTTGAAATGTCATTAATTGGAGAACTATCTTTCTTTTTGGGTCTTCAGATATGTCAAAAAAACAAAGGAATTTTTATTTCTCAAACCAAGTATATCAGAGAAATGATAAAGAGGTTCGTAATGGAAGACTGCAAACTAGTTATCACTCTCATGCAAACCATTTGCAAGTTGACCAAAGATGATGATTCAAGTCTATAGATCAGAGGCAATATAGGTCAATGATTGATAGCCTCTTATATGTGACAACATCTAGACCAGATGTAATGTAGGTAGTTGGACATGTGGCATGATTTCAAGAACACCAAAGGAATCACATGTAATGGCAATGAAGAGGATTTTCAGATATCTCAAAGGAATATAAGAGTTTGGATTATGGTATCTGAAAGGAAAGTATCTATCACTTATTTCCTACACATATGTAGAATGGGCAGGTTGCATTGATGACTGACGAAGCACCAGTGGAGCAGTGTTCTACTTGGGTGAGTGTTTAGTATCATGGATAAGCAAGAAAAAATCATCAATATATTTATCTACAACCAAGGAAGAGTATATTGTAGCAGCAACATGTTATACACAGGTTCTATGGATGAAACAAACAATGATAGATATACAGGTTGAGTATGATTAGCCCATTCCAATATATTGTGATAATACAAGCACCATCAGTATCTCAAAGAATCTGGTGATGCACTCCAAGATGAAACACATTCCAATCAAGTATCACTTTCTATGGGAAAAAGTTGTAGAAAAGAACATTAGAGTTGAATATGTGGGCAGAAAAGAACAAGTGGTAGGCATTTTTACAAAACCGCTTCCATGGGAAGCCTTTGAGTATCTTCGCTAGAGAGTTGGAGTTATTTCTACTCCAAAATGAATTCTTTTGAATACTTATCTTATATGCCTTAGATGTACACGCGAAAGAACCATAAAGAGGATAATTCAGGTTGGGAGATCAGACGAGTCAGTTAGGGGGAGCAACCCCGAATGGAAAGATACATTTTCCATTGATGACAAAAGGGGAGAGATTTATCAGATGCAGAGGACAAAGGCATGGTTCTAGGGGGAGAATTGGTCATAAAGATGTAGACATGGTTATAGGGGGAGAATTAGTGATATGATTTCAGTATTGCATTAGAGTGTTGCCATCAATGCCAAAGGGGGATATTGTTGATTAATTGGGTTGGTTTTCATTGATGTCAACCCTTGAAGAAAGTCTGGTAGAAAATTTTGGTAGCACAAAGGTTTGGGTAATGGAACCAATTTTGTTTGATGTATAATGGTATGAGTTTTGATATATTTGCAAGTAAGACTATTCTGGATGGATAGTACATGTCATGCCATTTATGGTGGTATGTGGAACATCACATAACTCCTCATGGTTAGAGAGTTATGGCCATGTGAAGTTGGAGAACCCTCATGAGTCATCTAGAAGCCCCAAAAGGTCAAAGTAGTCAAAGTGCTTGCAAAGAAGAGATTATTTAAATAATAAAGTG
>JASDQU010324229.1:0-12985 GCA_032191745.1 Picea mariana
TATGTATGTATGTATGTATGTATGTATGTATGTATGTATGTATGTATGTATGTATGTATGTATGTATGTATGTATGTATGTATGTATGTATGTATTTTTAACAAAACCCAAACTTTGAACTATAAAATAGATCCAACACCGAATACTCTTCTTAAAGTCAACAAGATCTATGTGTCTTTTCTTATCTACTAGAATAATGTGAAAATAAGATAAGAGATCTTCAATGGAATTAGATTTGAAGATATGTAGCAAATTGTTTTATAATTGAGTAATATTTTTAATGAATTTGACAACACGCCTATGATTTATATAATCAATTACAAATTATAAAGTGTGTGAGTATTTAAATAAGTAATAATATCTATCACAAATATTATAACGAGTTGAATATAATAAAATGAAATACATTTTTTATTTAGGCTCTGTATTACATAGGTTACATATATGTTAATCATTAAGTATATGATAATCAATCTAATTTTACTTGATGAAAAAATACTTTGAAACTATCTAAATTAAGAAAAAAGAATTATATATATGTGTGTGTGAGAGAATGGAAATTTTGTTTTTTACATTTTCTTAATATAAAATGTAAATATACTTTATTACATTTTTTCCAAGGAAAACTTTGTAGGGAAACCAAAGGGATGCCTCCTTGCATTCGTGGATGGATCCCAAGTAAACTTGTCAATGTAGACTAATGTGTCTAACCTAGAGGGATTCAAACCAGGACCTAGCATAAAAATAACCAAATTTCTATCAACATTAACAACAACTATTTGCACCAACCCCTTATGCTACATTTTTTTCCAAGAAAAAAACAACTTATACTTGTTATTAGTCCCTGTCGAAAGCCCCCAGGGACTATAGCAATGATTTTACTCATCCATTGTGTGACTGCCTATTAGTTTTAGGTTTGACTTTCAAAAAAAAATTATTTGCAATGTTAAACTTAGGAAATTTCATTAATAAATTTTTGAGATTTAAATTAATTAAAAAAAAACTTTATTTTTCTACCATGTTAATGGCTTTCAACTTCGTAGTGTGATTGTCGAGGTGGCGGTGTGCATTAATATTTTTATTTGATTTTGAATGCCTATGGGAACTTTGCATGCACTCTGACAACTCTATATCCACCAACTTGCCTTGACAGTCGAATCTTCATCGCCTTGACAGTGCCACCTAGCCATCGCCTTTGACAACTATGCATGCGCTCTGAAAACTCAGTAGCCACTGCCTTGCCTTGATAGTTGACTCTGCACCACCTTGACAGTGCCACCTAGCCATTGCCTCCACTGCATTCATAGCACCGCCTTCCTTATCCAGTGAAAATAATCGCCATCCTAGTCCTCATTCAGCTTGTTGAATTCCATTACAACAAGCTATGATCTCCTACTTTCATTGTTAATGCAAGACGGATAATCAATGTCTGTTATAGGTGGTCTATGGAGAGAGACCAGAAGCTTCAAATCTGAGCTTCCCTCCAATCGATGTTTGTGAGGTACTCCTTTGGACCTTATTATATCCATTACACATTGCTTCACGCTTCTTTAATCCTCCGAAGTTGTTGGAACAATGAACGCATACGCGTTCTCGCCTGCATTGCACCATTGTCACTCAAGATGCGAGTTTATGAGCAGGAGCAGCTCCAATGGCATCATTGCACCTCCACTCTCTGCAAAGAAATCCATGGTTTGAGTCCTCCAATGATATGGTGTCTCACCTGTTTTTAAGCAAGCAACCATATTTTGTAATATTTATGCATTCAGAGAGAGAAAGTTGGGAACAAAAGATATTTTGTGTGGAACTATTTTGCAGATGGCGACCCAAGTTTCCAAGTAAGAGAGTGCTTGCGTTGCTTGCAAGTTACAGAAAAGGAAATTTTCAAATAAATGTGTTCTTGCACCGTATTTCCCGCAGAACGATCTCAACAAGTTCTTGTTGGTACATAGATTATTCAGATATGTCCATGTCATCAAACTACTACATGTGTGTTTCATTGCTTTACTTAGTACGATGCAAAACATCAATTCACTGAAATCAAAATAACTGATCACAATCCAATGGCTTATGGCCATGTGATAATTACAGGATCTCCCAGCCAAGCAAAGAGGTGATGCAGTAAGTAACCTGGTGTATGAAGCAAGATCAATAGTTAGATATCCTGTAAATTGTTGTACATGACTAATCAGTGATGTCCAGAAAAAACTAGAAGTGTTGCAATTGCAATTGGTTTCCACACAAGAAAAGTTGGCTAACATTAGTCTTGAACATGCTAATCTCTTAACTCTCATTACAAGGTATAATCAAGGTTGGGATCCCAATTTTTACAGCTCGTCACCACAAGAGAGTCAAGACACGGATTATACTAACCCACAAGTTTTAGATGATGGTATTGTAGATCGTCTGCAATTATGGGCGCCATATATCCGGTCATAAAGAAAATGATTCCATATTTCTTAATTTGAGAAAAGTGTATGTGAATACTAGAAAAATCCTTATGGAATAGAAATAAATGTCATTATGGAATAAATAAATAAATTTCATGTGTGTAATAGAAATAAATGTCATTATGGAATGTGATCATATGATAGTCTCTCCACCGCTCATGTTTATTATCTCACTTCTTTTCGGTTAAATTTCTTTTACTGAACATTTTTTTAGTTATGAGGGATGTTACTGTGTCGAAATTCACATTTATTTTTATAGTTAATATCTACATTAAAAAAAAATGTTCATTTACTACAACAACTTAAATTTATTATGAAGTATGTATTGAAAGGCTTAATACTTAACCCATTTTACCAAAGAGAAAACGTGCTCATTTTCGATTGGTGTTTCCAACAGAATTGATCTTTGTCCAAGTTTTTCTCTGTTGTGAGATCTGGTTCTCGGGTGTTTCAGGAAAACTTCATGGAATCTCTTTGACATTTCTACTTGGTCTATTTTACTACGTCTTTCAATTTCGGGGATGTATTATGGTCGTAAGCGGTGTGATCACTGTACTTATTCCCTAAATCTATCATTTCCTATTCATAAGAATAAGGAGATAAGATTAAATTTCTTTTGTTTGTTTTTCAAATTAGTCGTTCTTTGGTCCGAAGAAAAAGAAAGCAGTCATTAATTTCAATATATTTACTTTAACCTTGAAACTTTAAGGAATTTTTCAACTCACGCTTTGCTACTGGTATGGTATTTTAATTTGAAGGCTTTTAGCAGGCTTAAAATTACTCTGTTTTTGTTTAGATTAGTTGCTTTCGACCTCAAGAACAACGTGGAGGGCATGCACTTCTCTACTTATTTGTAAAAATTTAATTGCATTGTCATTTGAAAGCATAATTTATTTAGGTTGTATACAAAACCAATGAGAATGAAAGCAATGTTATAGGATATTCAAGAAGCTTACATGTAGATGTTGTAGTCGAGAGTAACTCAATGAATAGGGTCTTAAGACTCTCAAGATCATAGTATGGGATTCAGAGAAGATGTGGTCCACAATGTGGAGGACTTCCTCTCTTCGGATATAATCTTGTGCCCTTAATCTTGTTGGAGAGAATATGTGAGTGGCGTGTATCTTTGGCAAGTGGTACCAGTGATTCCCATTGGGTGAAAAATCAAGGGTGTGGAAATCAACCCCAATGTTTTTTTTGACAGGTGTTGGTGGCCTAGATGTCCACTCGATGTCCTTGGTTTTAAGGACTTCTATGGCAAGCTCTGGAATAGAAACCATGATAACATTTGCATCCCCAAGGCAGAAATGCATGACTGGCCTGTACTTGCTAGAAAGTCTAGCATAAGTGTGATGCTTGTATTCAAATCCCACAGACAACAGAGATCCAACAAGGGGCCATCAAATAGGCCCCGGAGGCAATGTATACAGCCCTCTACGCCTAGAGAATACCAGTATATTAGACAAAAATACTATTGTTTCTATGTATACAACAACCCAGATAGATTTCATATTTCTTACATCAATCGAAGCCCCCATCATAATCATTATTTGCTCTGTTGCAGTTGAAGTTCAATCTATGGATAGCACAAACATAAACATTACTAAGAAGACGATAGATTTCATAGCAATTATGGCCTCCACCAAATTAGCCATCGTACCTCCTATGAATCGATCACAAAGGAAACCCTGTCTCTTATCTTCCTCATCTATTGGTTTGGTTCTTTGAGTTATATCTTTAACATGATTGACCCAGTTTCAAGTCTACAGGGTTTCCAACAAAGCCTCTGCAACTATCGGCCCTCTTGGTAAACCAGAAGGCAACGCGACGCACAGAATGCACTGTGCAGTCTCACTCGAGATAGTGTTAATGGGTGACTGTGATACTCAAGTGTTTGCAGTCCAGGACTGAATGGGGATCTGTTATTTGCGCGCCGAGAGATCTATTTACTTCTTAACACAATATACTGGCATTCTCATTCTTTAAGTCATTCATGCATCATTCTAACATCTATTCATCGACAGTAAAAGAGACAGAAGCATTTAATCACATAACACAAGTTTTATCGTGGTTCACCCCCTCCTGGGCTACGTCCAAAAATATTTGGCTCTCAACTCTTCTATTATGGTAGTTCCAAAACTACAGCGTCGTGCTCTTTTCAACTAGTTCTTAGTCCGGTCAAGATCTATTATGAGGGGAACTAGATCACACCAGGCTCCTCAGCCTGCGATATAACCCTCAGGATCTACCCTCCTAACTCCCCTACATCTCAACAACTTACAAAAAGGTATCGGATTACAATAGTGTTTCTCCAAAACACACTTCCCAAAAAGTCTCAATATCTCTCCTCAAAAACCTCCCAGTCCCCCTAAAGCATCCCTAAGAATCTTTATATATATGTTTCTTGTTCATCAACCATTACAATGTACTACAAAAACCCTAACCCTAACGTCATTAGGTCTTCCATGCATGTGCATGTGTTGCTTCTCCTTCCAGTTGTCGCTTTCCTCTCGCATGCCTTTCTTCCCAAAATAGTCTCTTTCTAATTCGACATGCTTCCAACAGGCCCCCAACACTGACATGTGGCTCATCCCGAGCCACCTAACCCCTGTGTGCTTCGTCGATATATCTTGCAATCGCTTGGAACTTCTCTGTGATCTCCATTGCTTGTGTTTGGGCCTGCACAGTCCTCTCCTTGAGTACTTCCAATGCCTGCACTGCAATGTCGTCGTTGACCATTCTTGCACACTCTGCCTGGGTTTGTGCCATATTTGTTTTGGCTTCCTCCACATGTGTAATAACCTTCATTGCTTGCTCTTAGAGAGGTTCCATTTGAGCCTGATGCACTTTTTTTTTGTCTGCGTAGCTATAAGTTCTGCCTGTAGTTTCTTCATGTCATGCGCTCCTTTGATGCACTCTGTGATTGACATTGTCTTCTGCTCCCACTACTAGACCTGTTGATCCTCTTCCAGCTTCATCCAGAGTTGTGTTTCTTTGTCGAACAAGTTGGTCGTTGCGTGGACTTGTCGCTCTATCTCATTTATCTGTGTTGTTTCCTTATGCTTCCTTTACTCCCTTACCTCTGGTGGAGTGGTGGGTGTGAGTTTCTCCTGGAGTTTCTCGATCTCATGTTGGTATTGATCGATTGCCTGCACAATCTGATCAATCTTCTCTATCACTGTCAATTCGGTCATCTGCACATTCTTTGGGATTTTCTCATAGACTACGACCAATTTTTGCTCCAGACTATTTGCGTGGTCCTTCTCGTCCTTGGTCTCGAACTTAGCATGCTCGAAGACCAATTCCATTTCATCCTGCTTGTCCTTTACCTATCGCAATTCTGTTGCATCTGTGTGTGCGTGAGACTATACCTCCTGTATAACGTTGACCTGCAGTTTATACAAGGCTTTAGTTGGTATCTGCGTCAATACCAACTATAATTGAGCCAAATCCTTGAGGGGTGTCTGCCCCACAATTTCGTCCATGCACAGCATGCTGGGTGTGACGTGAAATGTTGAGCTTGGTTGTGTTTTCATCTGGATCAAGTCTTGCTCACTTGATTCGGCTTCACCTCTTATTTATGATGTTGACGGGCCCGTTTCTACATTGTTGTCGGCTGCCTGCGCTTCCCCGATCTGCCAGAGGAGTTGTCGCATGTATGTCATCTCTTCTTCAATTATGTCCCTTTGGCGCGAAGAATTCTCGAAATCCTCGACTGTGTGATCCTGGATCATTTGGACCACCATGTCTGCATCATCCTTAGTTATCGTGTATTTTGGGGGCGTTCTATGTGCCTTCTCCTTCTTGCACACACCCCCCGTCTGGGTGAATGACCGCTTAGTTTGGCCTTGCTCTCATGGAGTAGCACTCGATGTAGTTTCGTGTGCTGCCTCATCCTTTTTATGTTGTACCTGTGGCACCTATGTGTTGTTATTTTTCCCCGTCTAGACTCATGTCTTGGATGTCCCCCCTTTCTTTTGTTGTGCCTTGTTATGACCTGTCATTGGTTCCTTGGGAATTGTTACTTCCTCGGGTTGTGTTTGTTCCTGCCCTACCTCTTCAGCATGTGTGTGTCCCTGCCTTACCTCCTCCTCCTCTATCTCTGTGGGTATTTCTTGAGTGAGGACTGGAGTCCTCCATTCGTCTTCCCAATCCTTAATGGCCATTTGTATGTCCCCCTCCATGATGCAGTAACACAGTTGTAGCCATTGCTTGTCGGGGTCCTTTCGCGCCTAGATCCACATCGCATGTCTAGTGGCATTGAAGTTGGCTATGCCCTGATACCGTGCAACAACTTCCGGTGTTATCCTCCAAGTGTTGGCGATGGTGTCATGTAGGTTGCGGAGATATCCTTTGAATATAGTTGCATTCACTTTCCTATTCTTGGTGTCTGAAGTGACTCCAAGTGATAAGTATCGCGCTCTGTGGAAGGGTTTGGGTTTAGTGGCAAAAAATGAGTAGTTCGGCTCCTTCCATTCCATCGAGGCTATCAGGATGAGTAGCCATGAATAATGAAATTCGGTCCCCAAATCCTATGCATCCTTGCAGTCATCTAGAAACAGCTTCAACAAATAAGGGGCCCAATTGAGTGTGGTGCGCTCGGCACACTATGCTACAGCTGGGACAATCTCGGCCGGGACTTCCTCCTTGCGGAATTTCCTGAGCAACTTGCATGCCATAATTTTTGTGCCCATTCTTTTCGTGACGTCACTAATACGTCTGATAATGATTCTGTGCGACCCCCTTTTGATGTCATATTTCTTCTTCATCTCCTCGGCCAGTGCTTTCTCCTTTGTTTTATCCTCCAGGAACTGTGTGGGATCCATACCCCAGGATGGCAGCCCTGTGATGTATGCGATGAGATCCACGTCTATTAAAATGAGTTGTTCCAGTCATAGATATCTGCCATGTGTGATTGTCATCATCTCCTTGACGCGGTTGTTTGCATACTGGCCTTTCCCAAAGTGTGGTAGGTCCAACATACCTAGAATCCTAGTTCTAGAAAATTCTGTTGCCCACTGGATTGGTTGATTGATTGGTTCACCAAAGGGTCCTATGCCCAGAGTCTGTAAGTAGACTTTCTTGACGAACTCTGGGAACTTATCTATGTATGTTACATCGTGGAAGGAGTACCTCAATTTCTCTACATAGCGTAGCAAACCTGTTGGTACACGTACCCCTTCCATAATAAGCGGCAAAACAATTGTTGCGGTGGGTTGTCTGGGCAGTGACCTAGGTACCGGCTACTTGTCCTTTCATTGTGGTGGTTAGATTGAGGTTCCAGCCTCCATTGTTCACTCTCTGGCATACTCCTCTGGTCGGTCAGTGACATCTTCCACTGCGCCCTCCTGTGGTTGTTTTGATGTGGTTGTCTGTGATTCTTCTAACGCAGCCATTTCTTCCTGGTTTGGAGCCATCCCATTGACTCTCAGGGATTCTATAGGGTTTTCGGGTTGCACTTGGCTGCTTGCGTCCCCATTCTGTCGGCCCTGCCCCTCTTCTGGCATATCAATTTCCATGCTCGTTGGTGTTGTCTGTTGGGTTTCTTCCACAATGGGTGTGGGGCTTCCTGGTGTTGTATTCGATGATGGTATTTCGTCCACATTTACTACTTCTGGCGGCCGAGATGGTTGTTTTTCGCTTCCCTGTGGTTGTGATTGTGCTCTAGTACTAATTCGGGATCGTCTGGCAGTCTAGCTCGGTTCTCCCTGTTTAGGTGGTGCCATAGTGGTAAATATTGTCTCTCTCTGAGCTCAGTATCCTCTGCAACCTTCACTCTATGCATCGTATTCTCTCTCACTCTGTGCCTTGCCAGATTTCACAATAACCTTTATGCTCCCACGTTATTGTTTTGTACTGGTGTCGTGTGAAGCTTGTCGGAGACGTTACCCCGATTATGGTTTAAATGAACCATTGTTTCCTTCGTACTTTCCATTGATTTCCCTTGCCGTCATCAGTTAGAGTTATTAATGCAGCGTCTCGTCAGTCATTTCTGGCATTCAATTCCGATAGTCGTCATCAATTGGCGCCTCTTTTGTCGTATCCTCCTTTCCCGCTTGTTTTTGCTTTGTGGTGACTGTTGGCCTTGTCTCCATCGAGCTCGTATTGTCGAACGTTCATGCTCATTCTACTTTCGATGCACTATGCCTTTGTTGGTGCCTTTTGGTATCTTACACTATATCTTGGTTTTTTTTTTTTTATGCGGTGACTGTAACATCGCGGTTGGTCGACTTTCCTTGTACAATTTCAGTTAGCTTCCATTGATCATTCCTCTGAGTTTAGTGCCTCCTAACTCCTTTAACTATACAGCTCCCCCATCTGTGATATTTTTCACTTCGTATGGTCCTAACCAGTGCATTCTGAGTTTTCCTGGGTGTTGAAGGGATTTACTGTCATACATCAACACTAAGTCTCCTTCCTTGAAAGTTTTCCTCTTGATATGTATGTCATGCCAAGCTTTGTCCCTTACTTTCTGGATTTCTTGGTGGAACCCTGCTAGGATCTTATCTTCCTCCATGCTCATTAGTTGATTCAGCCTATCCTGTATTACGCCTTGTTCTATCATGTTTGTAATTGTTGCTACGCGCAAACTGGGTACCAATAATTCTAATGGTACCATTGCTTCTTGTCCATACACCAATCTGAATGGTGTGTGTTCTATCAACTTCTTGCATGTGGTCCTATATGCCCACAATAATGCTGGTATTTTTAGGTCCCAATCGTCTCTATTAACGTTACAGATCTTCGTCGATGCATTTTCCAGGATTTTGTTAAAGGCTTCTACTGTTCCATTTGCCTATGGATGATATGTTGTACTCTTTTGATGATGGACTTCAAATTCCTCAGTCATAGCCTTAATAGTATTGTTAATGAAGAGAGTGCCTTGGTCACTCATCAAAATCCTTGGGCAACCAAATCTAGTGATCACATGTTCAAATAGGAAGTGTGTGTCTGTCTCTATGCTGCAATATTTGACTGATGCTGCTTCAACCCATCTTCTCAGATATTCTATCGTGGTGATAATGTACCTTTCTCTTGTCCTCTTGGTGGGTGGGTTAATTGGTCCCACAAAATCTATTGCCCATTTGTCGAATACTTGCAGAGTTATCTGTGGTTGCAAGGGCATCTCATCCCTTCTATTCAGTTTACCAACCCTCTGACATACATCGCATTTCTGGCAGTACTCTTTCGAGTCTCTGTGAATGGTCAGAAACCATAGTCCTGTGCACAATACCTTCTGCGCGGTAGCTTTGCCTGCGTAGTGTCCTCCTGTTATCCCCTCTAGGATTCTGCTAAGATCCTTGGCCTTTCATGTTCTAGAACACATCTTCTCAAGAAGCTATCTGTGCCCATTTTGTATAAGTGTCCTGCAATCAGTTGATAGTCTACAGCCTGGACTACCAGGTTTTTCTTCTGCGGTGTTGTATTCCTGTGGTGCAGTTCCAGTACTCAAGTATTGGGTGAGGTCTGCAAAGTATTCATCGGCGATCTAGACGAAAAATAATTATGCATTCAGAAAATTGTCCTCTAAGTTGGTAGGTTCCTCTCCGTTCATGATCCTTAACAGGTGATTTGGTCTTGCATTTAGCTTCCCTACTTCACTATGACTTCAAAGCCAAATTATTGAAATAACACTAACCATCGACAAATTCTTCCCCCTAAGATTGGCTTGTTGACTAGGCATTTCAACACTTAATGATCTGTAAACATCTTAAAATGTTTTCCAAGTAGGTAATGCCTGAACTTTTGAAGTGCATGCACCATTGCCAGAACTTCTCGCTCCGTAGTGTTGTAGTTATGCTCGGAGTCTGACAGTTTTATGCTTGCAAATGCTATAGGGTGATCCAAATCCCTTGCTCCTGGATGCACCAGAATAGCTCCAAGTGCTATGGTCGATGCATCTACATGTACGTGGAATATCTTCTCCCAGTCTGGAAATACTAGTATTGGCGTTGTTACCATCTTTTCTTTCAATGTATCCAGACCGTGTTGAGAATCCTCATTCCACTAGAACTTTGTATATTTCCTTAACAGTTTCTCCATTGGCACGGTGATCTGTGCGTACCCTTTTATAAATTTTATGTAGTATTATGTGTTTCCCAATGTCACTCTTAGTTGATGGACTATTTTTTGTGGTGGCAAGTTAACGATTACTGTAATTTTTGCAAGATCTACTAGTAAACCTTACTTTCATACTATATGGCCCAATAGTATCTCAAACGGTGTTCTGAAGATGCACTTCTTGATCTTTAATGATATATGGCATTGCCTGCATCTTTCTAACATCAGCCGCAAGACCTCTGCATGGTATTTCAACAGGCTATAGATTGTCCAATCATCCAACTATACCTCTAGAAACTGGTGGATAAATTCTTTAAATGCAGCAATGACTACTCTAGAAAATATTGTTGGTGCGTTCTTCAGTTCAAACGGCATGACTGTGTACTGGTAGGATCCCCATTCTGTAGCAAATGTGGTCTTGTATTTGTCTTCATGTGATATCTTGATCTGGTGGTAGCCTGAGAATCCATCAGTGAATGAGTAAACTTTGTGTCCTCCTACGTTCTCCAACACTTCATCCATGAAGGGTGTAGGGAATAGGTCATGTAGGCATGCATCGTTCAACTTCCTCAAGTCGATGCATATTCTTATCCCACCTTGTTTTTTCTCATGACAACCATCAGTCTTATCCATTCGGATTCTTCCACATGTTTTATGATTCCTACCTGTAGCATCCTATCGATCTCAGCTTTGACTTTTTGCTTATATATTGGGTTTATTCTATATGGTTGTTGTCTAATCGGTCTTGCCTCAGCTCTGAGTGGTATATTCATTTCACCTAGCTCTCCTGCTATGCCCTTCATTTCTATGAATGTTGTGGGGAACAGGTCATTGTACTCCCACAGTAAATCTGTTATGCTTTTGATTGTCTTCTCATCCCAGTAGTCTCCAATGTTGGCCATTTTGGGATTCTCAATTGTCCCAATGTTGACTTTCTTCACCTTGATCAGTGCAGCAATTACTTCTGATTCTAGAGGTGGAACTTCCACTTCTCTTTCACCTTCAACTTCCTCAATCTGGATATCACGTGGGTCGTCTTCCTTTGGTACTTCTTCTTGCACATGGTAGCATGACAACAGTTCTTTCATTGTATGTTTGTCATGTTGTTGTTCCTCTATTATGAGTTCGACTTCTGGTTCCTTAATAAATACCACTCCTCTTATTTGTTTAAGTGTTGCATCTATGTCGGGGTTCTCATGCTTGAATGAGAAAGTGGCTGTAAAGTTCTGCTACAATACTGGCTAGCCCGTAGTTCCTCTACGCATTTCCTGGTCTGTATACCAGTTTGATGGTATTCCCTCTAGTGTGTGTACGAAATGATGAGGCCATTCTTTTGGGGGTGTCATTTTCCACAGCGCTCTGCACTTCTCCAAGTGTTCCGCTGGTGCCCCATGTCCATCATACTTCTGTTGTTGGTTGTCTCTTTGTTCTGCGCCAAACCTTATGCATAGTAATTGATTACATTGGTACCAGTCCTTGATTGTTTCTTTGTGTGGGCCCCACCATCTAGTAGGTGTGGACTTAAGTGCTATATCGAGTGCTAAGAGTCTCTGATTTTCTAACACTTCGTCTTCGTAAAGTGTCAAGAATGCTTCTAGATCGTTTACTCCATGGAAACTTGGTGGTTCCCTTATCTCTGTACCTACCCATCTTATTGTGTGGCCTATTCTTGCGCATCTTCTTGTAGAAACTTCGTGTAGCCTATGTTGCCAGTTTTATAAACACATATCTGAGTTTGTCGCACATGAGGTGATGCTCCACCAACTGAGTATCACATCTGCAGTTGGGTTCACGTAATCCTCATCTCACGCAATTGTTCTATACAACTAATTAATTTCCTCCAAGTCCAAGCAAGTAGGCTATAGGAACCTTTCCCCTTCCGATGGGTCTAACGGCGCAATGACCTTGTATTCTCCTTACTCAAATGTCATATTTCATGTTTTTAAGTTGATTATGGCATGGTTATCAAATGCCTAATCCAAACCGAACAATGTTGGGTAATGTGTTGTGTCGTCCACTATCTTTATTACTTCGAAGTCTGCTTTAGTGCGCACTCCATCTAGGTCTATTGTTACTCCTTTTAGTCTCCCTATTGGTAGAAATTTGTGTTGATTTTCCAATTTCAGTTGAACAGATGAATATACTAATGTGGGATCTCCCATACATTGCCATGTCTTCTTGGGTAATACAATGACTTCAGATCCTAGATCCAATATAATATCTCCCATGTTGAAATCTCCAATATTGGCATTCAGCCTAAACTCTCTACTTGTTCATCTCCTTGTATGTAGGTGATCGGCTGTTTCCTGTTCTAGTTTTCCTTTTGTCTCTATGCTACATCTTTCTAACATACTTTGTAATTTCTTGATAGAGGATGGATCATTTAATAATTTTATACATGATTGTAAAAATCCTTTGATTGTACTTACTTGTGCCAACGACTTCATTTCTTTGGTATGATTCAATGATGGATG
>JASDQU010324238.1:0-12955 GCA_032191745.1 Picea mariana
CTCATTGTAATCATCTTCTTGCGAATGTGCGCTGCCGACACATCTCTTCTCAGAGATAAGCCGCCACCATTCCAGCAAGCTTGTTTCCGCTGCATTTTTACAGTTTCAGCTTATTTCGTTATTTAATAGAAAACCAGTTTTACTGTATCTCTGTTATTTTCGTGTTACGCACCTAATAATAATCTGTATTCATTTCGTTCTGCTCATAAAATCCGGATCAGAACATGTTGGTTGTGGCCGAGAATGTTTCCCCGTAGGGGTTTTACCATGTAAAAATATCAGTGTGTTGATCTTTGATATAGTTGTGTGAGTGGTTACTGAAGGTCTTTGTCCTCTGTTGGAATACCTACATTGTCGAACATGGTATCAGAGCACATTTGAATACCCTCTCCTGCCACTACTACATACTAAAAAAAAATCAACGAACTATTTCCAACAGTATGGACAAAAAATTTCATACTTTTGAAAATACAAGATAAATATTTCAATTTTTCAATTCTTTTTCAATCCCACCCAAATTCGTCGGCCTTGCAACAGAAACAGATGTTCGTCACACATGCAACGTCTACGACAAGGTGTCTTTATTTTGACGAACCTCTATATTCATCTCAATACTGATGATATTGCTGCTAATCGTTGCTCTCTTCAAGCAATCACCCACTGTTTGACAAAGTCAACATTGACTTGGTCAACTTTCATCGGAATTTCGAGGGACAAAATTATAAATATGTTTCATTTTAGAGATGTTGCAACATGCCTCTACCATAAAGGATCCTCCTCTCATGGGAAGGTCACCCCCTTTAAGAATCTCTTTCCCTTAAGTAAACCCTCAACTTGGTTAGGAGTGGCATGGTTCATAAGGTTTAAGGGTTAGAAAGGATTATGGTTATAATGGGTTAGGTATTACATGTTATAAAGAATATGGGTCAAAGTGGATTTATCTCAGGAATTAAAGGGGTTAGAAATTATAAAGAATAATTATTAAATGGTATTATAAGTTAATTAATAAATAATTTATAATAGTTACAAAACTTGAGTTAGTGATTATAAGGTTTATATAGAGATTATAAGTGCTAAGGATTTAAGTTTATAGGGGAAATGAGTTATACGTCTTAGAGGTTATAATGCCAGAATGGTTAGGGTTTAAACGGGTTATGCATTATATGTTATACATAATAAGTGTTACAATTTAAAATATAGGGGTTATGATATATATGGGTAAATAGAAAAGGGGGGATAGGGATAGGGATAGGGATGATAATTATAAGGATTCAACTTTACAGGGATTATGAATTTTACATATGATTATAGAGAGGGGTTATTTAAGATAATTGTTAAAGGTTTTAGAGATTAAATGTGAAAGTTATTAGGTGCTATAGGGAATATATGGGTTAAGAGTTATAATATTTATGGATCGAGGATTTTAATTATTGTAGAGGTTAGTTTTTAGTGGCTATAAATTCATGGGGTAAATGCTATATGGCTTATTGGTTATAGAAATTAGATGTTATAAAAGTTACATAGTTTAAGGGTTATAAAACTTATAGGGATTAAGGTTATAGTAGCTAAGAGTTAACATTTGTGTGTACTATATTGAATTGCTTATTATCTCTTATTTATATGATGGGTGATAGATTTTATAAGCATTATTGTTATAAAATTGCAGTTTCTCGAGTCTATGGCTTTTGTAATTTATGCCAATGTATGAGGGTTCTTCGAGAACCTTATTAGGAGTTATAGGAGTTATATATGTTATATGTTAAGGTTTGTATGGTTTAATGATTAATTTTATAGAAGTTAAGTGTTTAAGATTATATGGTTTAGGAATATCAAGGTTTAGGCATTTCAAGGGTTATGGGTTGTAAGGGGTATCAATATCTATAAGGTTTATAAGGATTATATATTAGTGGTGATAAAGGATTATGGTTATTGGGGTTTGTTGTTTATGGTAACAATGGTTATAGGAGTTATCGGTTTAGGGATAATATAGCTAGATGTAAAAGAGGGGGTTATTGGTTAAGGGATAATATAGCTAGATGTATATGGTCATACTCATTTAATATTTATTCTTTCATCAATTATTAATATTTATCATGGTTATAACTGATATTTAATATCTCATTTAATATTTTTTTTTCATCAATTATTAATATCTACCATGGTTATAACTAATATTTAATATTTGTGAATTATTATTTTTTGATTTAGTTTCTCAAGATTAGGATGGACTACATTTAAATAATGATTGTGTATCAATATTCTTTATGGAGCAAAAAAGTACTTAGATGAGAGAAAAAAAAAAAGACAAGAAATAAATGATGAAGCTTGTGCAATTTATCAAGTACTTGTTTATCGACATTATTGCATTCCCTTGCAATACTAGATGAGGAAACGTGCATCTCGAACGAATTTAAAAAAAAAAAACTAAAAGACATTGTACTAGGACTAGACACGGGAAATAGTGATCTGTGAATGGGGCCAACGTTGAAATTTTTTCAAATTGTTTCTGTATGCACTGAAATTTGACATGGATAGAATTTTTTCATGCCTTGACAATATGGGAGAGTTTCCAGACTCAAAGATGACTCACACATCCACTCTATATATCCGATATCGTCCTCATTTCCTTTGAACTTTCTAGAATTAATGTCATGGATGGAACTTCCAACATACCCATCGTGATGTTCGTGCTCTTTCTATGCATCACCTATGCTATCGAACAAATCAGTAACTACGAACACAAATGGATCTCCCTAGTTTCACCCTGAAACTAGAACAAAATAGGACAGAATATAAATCTTTCCATAAGTTTTAGTTATCAAGCATACTAACTAACAATAGATAAATGGAATACCTTTTAAATGTTGTTTGTCCTCGCTAGTGTCATCCTCGCTCTATTCCAAGGCTTATGGGATGTTGAACCTGTAAAAAGACATAAGCCAACGAAGTGAAAGGAACAATGTATACTTAACTAAACCTATGTATGTGATCAATGAGTCATACAATAAAATAAGAACAATTTTATGGGAAAGAAATATATTACTATATTAGAAATATTAAAAGTAGAATACAAGTGATGCCTTGATGTTATAGGGTCCCTTCCAACAATTCCTTGCTTCCCACACACTTCTCCTACATGGATTCTAAAACTACAGATCTGACAACTACTTATGATCTCATCTTGGCAAAGCGGAACTCAAATCCACCATAGGCCCAAACACTCCGTATGAATTAGCTATAGTTGAAGCTAATACAAATTCTTGGATAGACTAATATATTATTAGTTTAATCTATGTAACTAAGATAAAGTTCCAAAAATTCTCTAAACGTTCTCAATCTCTTCCAAAAAAGCTAACTTTCCCATGAGAACTCCCCTCCTTTTATAAGCTGAAAAGGATAGGGTGAGGAGGTTAGGATGATCCCATGAGATCAGGGATGTGACTCAGATCCGAACCGATTGGAGGCCGCCTCACCCTTGAAGCTTCTATTCTAGAAGCTTCTCTTTTTTCATTCGTACGGGCGATCGACGCACCCTTAACACTGAAAAAACTACGACAATGTCGCATGTCACCATGGTGCAACCTACGTCGATCCTAGATCATTACACCCTTAACACTAAGAAAGGTACGACGATCCTTATTTACAAGGTTTTTTACAAAGGAAAAGATAATTTCATCTCTCTGGGAAAGTTCATATTCATTCATCTTCGGGGATTAAGGAAATTGATCCTTATAAAGAAAAAGGATATGTGTATTCATTAAAAGTCATAGGGGTGACAAAAATAATGTGTAAAAGTAAGCCCCCCAAAGTATGAAGTTAGAACAAAGTGATAGTTTAAATACGTTGTTGAGTGTGTGTTGGGAACAAGGAACACATCGGTCAGAAACTTGCCAACAAAGAAAGAAAATACAGTACAATAATATATCATCAATGAGGTACGCATTCCCATACTCAGAATACAAGTGACTCAAAGCATAATTTCCGACATGCAAATATACATGTCAAGTAAGACAGGTCATGGCCACCAAACATACACTGTGGATCCATGCCATTATGACTCAAATCTGAACATAGCCACCAAAAATACATTGTGGATCTATGTCTCAAAGACTCAAATTTGAACATAGCCATGAGAAATAAACTATGGATATATGCAACAGTACAATCTGAATATACTCCAATGCAACCTAAATCTATCAGAAAAGATTCAGGGTCTTCATCTCCACCACTCTATAGTATGAATCTAACCATGTGAATACATGTGTTGAAGTCGAACATGGTAGAAACCACTTGATTACTGGTCATTAGTGAATATCGTTAACAAGTTCGAGCGAAATTTCCATTAATTTCAATGAGTCCCAAGGTACACTAGTACACTCCAATGGGTGTGAATTTATGAGATGAAGTCGAACTCTCAGCGGAATCTCATGATCATGGCTCAATAATGAAAAACCATTGTCAAAAGTGAAGAAACCTGCCATTTAGGCATGCAAGTTCCAAGGTGACAATTAGTTTCTAAGTCTAATTCCTACATAATGAGTCAAAGTTGACAGGAAAAGAATCCTCACAGGAGGGTCTTAATGTATCCCCCATCAATGAAATGAAACAGGTAAAAGGATTTGAAGTAGATCAAAGTAACAAGTGATTCAAGACTGACTCAGGGATGACCGGTGCAATAGAAGGCTTAAGGAATGCAGAAATGGCCGATGCAATAGAAGGATTTTCGGGTTGAAATTCTCTTTGAACATATTGACGACACAATAACTGTCTTGGAAACACTAACTCAACAAAAGGATCACAGACCAAATTGTAATCTTATAAAGGAGTATGATCAAGAGACAAGCTAATTTTTCCAACCCTAACACAAAGTGAGTGAAAGGGTGTCATGTTCAAGAGCGAGTTACTTCCATAGAATACAACTTTAAACACATTTCTTTCCCAATTTTCCCCCACCCTCTCTAGTGAGTACCTCTTTATTTTTACACAAGCTTGAGGATGATAGAATATGATTGAAATGTAAGCTCATCCATCGGATGAGTCCCTCAGAGAATGTTTAACGAACCCTAGGAAGGAGTGGTTCAATCCCATATGGGTCTTTCGATATTTTTTTATGAGTCCAAAGAAAGTAAAATTAGTGGTATTTTCATATTTATGGAGTTTTAAAAGAACTTAAAGAGGACTATGTAACTTCTTCTAATCATGCTTGATTAGAGTGTTCCTTTTTCGTAAAGCAGTTTGATGAGACCGAAAAAGAGATAAATTATCGCTCAACATATGTTCTTTCTAATTCACTTTAATGAGCGTGAAAGACAACAAGATCACTCGACATTCTTTTCATATTTAGAGAGTCTGAAAAGATCTTAAAGAGTACTCTAGGGGGTTCATTTTTCGTATAACCTTTACGAGTTTGAAAAAGTGATAAAAGTATACTCGGTTACATTATCAGGTATTTACAAAGTGAAAACAAGTGCCCTAACATAAAAAAACATCTATATGGTAGCCTACATACAAAATGGCAATAGTTGGTCAATGATTGACCACTACCACCTTCTCCACCCTCAGATGCATTCTGGAAATCTATCTTTCTTCTCTTGCTCGAGTAAGCACCTCGAGAGGTTCTAGACATAATCAGTGTTACACATTTTTTTCCTCAATGAATTAATAGACATACAAAATTATACTTTGTAATTTAACCTAATACAACTCACTACATATGCTATTGTCAATCGTGAGGGTGTTACCCTCCACTACGACCCTAATCTCTCTGTGATGCCACCCTGCATCAGTTACAAAGATCAAGTTAAGAAAATTAAACAAATATGGGTAAAATCAAATTCATGAAACATAAAAAAATTATCATCACTGCATTATCTCACTGTGAATATTTGAGGCCTCGATGGAGATTCACTGGTAGATGGAGCACTAGGTTGTACAATCTACTCTGAGACAACCTCTACTGTGGCAGTCTCAGTCGATGGGGCTGATGGAAATGGTGGTGGGGGTGGGTGACATATAGGTCGTGTGCATGGGTTCCCTGCATGTGAATCCACTAAGGATGCATGCAATAAGACTAATGTTGAGGGTGGGTTGCGATGGACCCTCACAGGTTGTACAAGTGATTGCAACTCTTTAGGCCTGGAGAAAGGTAACCTAGAAGCAATGCCTAGGTGCCAAGGGAGTGAAATAGTACTATAGCTAGAAAATATATCCACAACTTGCATACATATTAATAAAATTGAACTATTAGTACCAAATAGTAAAATTAAAAAACATAAACACAAACAATTTGACAATTATAAGATATTTAAATCTACACATGGTACCTGTGAAACAGTTGACTTGTCCATCACAAATGGACATTCCCTAACATCACCTAGTCCCAAATCTTGTAGAAACACAAGAAAATTAAAAATTTAAGGATGCCATAAAAGAAAGAAATGACTATGGTGAATTTATCAAATGTAATACATACATGTGTGCGGGGTGCACCAATGAACATGTTTCCTCTACTACTGCATAAATGGTGAGGCAAGGCATTGATGCATCCATCGACATATAGGGTTTACTTCTTGGACATAAAAATTGCAACAAAACATACAATAAAATATTAATATAAATTCACAAAATACAAAATAAATATATAACGATTAAGAACATAGAGAGGGTTAAGATTATAACCTCCTCCATGAAGCTATGTTGTCCACTAGGCTCTATAGTCCCATAGCATGTTTTCCCATAACTCGAGCATCTGTGAGGTTCACATGGATGATTGTTATGTCCATGTGTCATATCCTCATTGTACTCTCCTATGAATGTTGAAGCTCCAACCCCTTTATCAATGTCATTGGGAAGCACCTCCTACCGAGATAGTGCAACAAAGCTCCCGTGTTGAACTAGGCTACAAGTAAATGATGAAATGGCTATTTGTACATGTTCCAAGATCTATGGAACAAGAGGATGATGGGTAGGGGGGTCGGGCCTTCTCTTGGTGGGACAAGGACCTAACACGGGTTCATTCCTACCATTCTCTCGGTCTTGTGTGAACCTTCAACCCACCCCTTGGAAGTTACCAATGCCAAATTAGTTGACATGCTTACCCAAATTAATCTCATCCCATAATTTTCTCAGAAAATATAAGGGCATCTCTCTATTATTGCAGGGAGGTTTATCAAAAACGATATACCACATATCCATCGATTTTTGACTAATTTTGGGATGGATTCACCAATCAATGGAGATGTGTTTCTTGGTCAATGGTAGTTCTTGTCCATTTCTAGGATCCCTAAAAATAAACAATATTTTTTGTTTTGAAATGCCCAGTTCTTTGACTTGGTTTCTATCCAAACCATTTCTATAGTACTCATACATTATTGCCCTATTATCATAAATAGAGTCAATTTCCCTTGGGAACTTGCAATGGACTTCACATTGATGTTCAAAGAAGCAGCCAAGGAGATTTTGCTAGGCTCGTTAGTGTCCCTTAATTGTTCGTCAAGGTTTCTTAATATAACCAACCCCTCATCAATTTGAGTGTTCACATTGGGTGGTTGTGGTAGGTTGGGATTTTGATCTTATTGGTTTTCTCTTGAATGGTTTACATTGTATCGGGGTTCCATTTTATTATATATGTTGCAATCTAAAAGCCATGGCATGTAAATTAGGTTGGTTTTTTTAATTAAAATACAAAATTTCATTTTTTTTAATTTAGATGCTTCAGAGAAAACGACTAAATTGGGTTAAAAATAAGATAAAACAAACATTGCTCGACATAGTGGCAATATCCTCCCTTTGTTTCTCCTATATAGCTCCTCTCTATTTGTTCAATGACAGTAAAAATGTGAGCACAAAAATCACACTCGCGGCCTTTTAAAAAATGTTTAACAGTAGGAACACGTGTGTGTTCCTTCCACTTAACCTACGTGGCAAGTCTTATGGAGGTTCGACAACTTTGAAACCTATAGGTTTAGGAATGTGTGTGCATTCTATGTTCTTGCAAGTGTGCATTCCTCGTGACCTGCTTGCCACTTTTTCAGCCACGAACTTCGTGCACTCACCCATGTGGAGATCCTAGGTTTTTTCAGACAAGATAGTCCTAGAGAGAGAATATTTTTTATGGACTCGGGTTTTTATAATGAGAATACAAGTTTTTCGGTCTCACATACACCAAAAAACAAGGCACCTTCATAATTCGTGTCTTCAATGTGTGCTCACTTAAAACGGAATAAAGGAAATAAACCTAAGCAAAAAGGATGACAAGCATGTAAGCAATTATAATCATACTCAGAGGATGAATAAGATCAAAATGCTAACAATCCACAGACTACAAGTTCATAGAAGGATAACATAAAAAAAATATAATTTCCATTCAATCTCTAAATAAAACCAATTTTTTTTATATTTTTAAAGAAAACAAACTAAAATTGTTATTTTTTTTAAATCGAAGGAAGCTACCTTCTTCTTTAACACCAAATTTTCATTATTAGTCCCTGCCCTTAGGGCCGAGGGACTATTAGTAATCAGTTTTCCTATCTTTTCATGAAGACCGATGAAGAAACAACATTTTACCCAAAGGTTTTAAGAATCCATACGATTTTCTCTAGAAAATATCATTTTTATTCTATGTTTTGATCTTTGAGGTCTTATTTGGCCTCTTCCTGAGGAAGAATCCCATATATTCTACCAAAAATTTAGTTCAAGGTGGCCAAAACCTTAAGTTGGATAGTAGTTTTGTTGGATATCAAGTAATGCTAGATATCAATCTAGCATTACTTCATAGCATTACATGTTACTTCTGGTTTTTCCATTCTCCATATGGTTTCAATATTTAGCTCACTATCAATTCCCTTTATGATATGGATGTCGTTTCCAACACTAACTTACTCCCTAAGCTCGCCCGAGGTTGTTGAGCTTCCATATACTCAGCCATGAAAACCCTGATGTCAAATAAACTAAGGTGATATACTCTTAAAGAATACAGACCTTACCTTATATACCTCCTTGCAGGCATGTTGATTACCTTATATACCTCCTTACAGGCATATTGATGGCACCAACGAGTTGGAGAACAGGTCGGGTTGTTGACTTTGGCTCTAGGTCCATCACTTAGGTCCATCGTTGCCCAAGGTTCATCGCTTATAATACCTCGAGCTAAGGTTGCAGCGACAGTGAGATTTTATCATCGAGGGAGTTGCATTGGAGTGAGTGAGAGGAGGAATATCTAGCAATTAAATTGGAGTTGAAGACATTCATGGAGAGGGCAGTAAAGACATCCATGGTGAGGGAACTGTGGAGGCTAGCTGAGGATAGCATGTCTAACAGTAAGTGGATAAGCGATAGAAAGGTTTTATTATGTCTGGCAAAGTTGATAGAGAAGGAAGAGGGCGAGTTGCAAGAGAATTGCCTAATGGTGGTAATGGAAATAGAAATTGTCGTAGAGCACAATCCCCATTTGAGGAGAGTGGCATTTAAGACTAGCTCCTCAGCAGCAAAGGCATTGGTAGATCAATTTTTGTGGGTAGCTGAGGAGGGGGATGACAAACCTTAATTGCAGATTCCTGCAGTGAAAGCGATAGGCTACCTGATGCACACCTTCCCAGTGAGGGAGTGTAGAGTTATCAAGGCTTATGCAGCTGTAGAGGCTGCAATGGCACTGCAAAAGTTTTCTCAGCATCCCTCCTTCCTTTCCCTTTCTCCGTCTTCCTTTCCCTTGCTCCGCCTAGGGAAAATGTTATTGCCTCTTCTTTTTTATCCTCTGGAGTACCTACCTAAATATCTTCCTCCCTATCCTATCAGAGTGCCTTAAGGTTATAGTTCATGTTCTATCGAGAGGAGGTTATACCACCTTTCCCGAGATAGATTTGGAGAATTCAAACAACTTCATTTAGCCTGATTATAGTTGGAGAAGATTGGGTGGTTGAAGGGTGGAAAGTGACCCGAACTGAACACCCCCTCTCAGTTGTTGTTGCTCGCATCTGTCCTCTAGATGGGAGGAGTAGTTAGTCACCCTTCCCCTCAAATATGTGAGCAAATCAGTCGACAACCTGGATGATCCCGGCGTTAGAAAAGATTAGATACTCTCTTAGTTCTTAGCATAAGGTATAAGCATATATTTATGTTTATGCTAGGATTTCACAATCTAGTCTACTAGCCTATCATAGATAATACTTACCCATATGGTTTCTCGATATGACCTTGTAGGAGTTGGATTATGCTGAGATGCTCCAGAAGTAACTGAATTGTGGATGTGATATCACTATAGCTTGTAGGAAATGAGTCATAGTCACAATCAGTGTGTTTAAATTAGACTTTATTCATCAATACAACATTGATATGTTTTTACAGCACGTCATGGTTATTCTTTGCATTGCCTTGGAGAAAAGGATTCATACGCATCTCTGTAAATCTCATCTTATAGAGGAACTCAGCATAACCATAATCTCATCTTATAGGAGGAACGGAGCAGAACCAAGAAATTTTAGGAATGCAATATGTGTTTGGTTTATACTACACTCACTGAGATATGGATTCTTACCGGGGATGTTATAAAATTGTTGCGTCCCCTCCTCTATCAAGCCATGAAGAAAAGAGACAATGGAGGAAGAGTACAACCCTTGTTTGTGGGGATAGCTTTGGCTAAATGATGTGGTTCCCGGAAAAAACGTGTCTACTTGGGGATAGCTTTGGCGAAATGATGTGGTTCCCTGAGAAAACGTGTCTACTTGCAAATAACATGTGTGCTTCTTCCTGACTTTTCACATGGTAAGCATCTGGAACAACACTACAAGAGAAGAGTATCCAAGTAAAAGAATGTGAATACTAACTAGGACGGATAAATATGGGGATTAGCTGCACATTGTTGTAGTGGAAATATACATTCACTGATCTGTAGGATCTTTTAATGACTTATGGTTGAGTTTTAATTTTGCATGCGTTAATTAACCATTTGAGAAACTTAGTGAAAGAATGAGGAAAGAAGAGGAATTATGACATCCACATACACATATGCATGTCTAAAATTAAATAATAGACAGCAAACCATAACACGCAGATTGATAACGGGGTTCGGCACAACTTTGCCTACCTCTCTGGGCCTTTTGTCTTTGTGGGGGAGGCTTCTTTATTTTTGTTCAAAATCTCAAAAGTACATTGAAACTATGCCAATTGGCTACAATACTAATCTTTTCATGTTTTTCTAGATCTCAAGAACCCTGCAAAGAAAACGACACGCAAAATGGACGTCCGGAGCTCCCATAAATGACCCGACAACGTCTGCTCCTCATTATATTCCATGCATAAAAATGGCTTTGGCTTGGCTTCTCCTCAGCATAACTCTTCTCTGACTACTTCCCATGGCCTCAAACAAGCCTGATTTATATATATTTGAAGTTGGTTTCTCATCTCCAACTTCCTCCCAAAATTTGGGCTCCAAAAATGCCCAATATCTCCCAAAAATGGAGAAAATCCAATAAAAATAGGCATAATATATTTTGAAAATTCACAAACTATATAAAAACCCACTTTTGAATTAAAATCGGGCATTAATCCCCCTACATCGGAACACACACCCTCTGGCAAGTTCATATGGGCCACCATGTGGCCAGGTGCTCCCTATTCGCGCGCCCCCTGTCTGCTGGCTCCTGGTCGTGGCGCATAGGAATATGGCCACGGGCTATAACAATATAACCTCCTACGCTTGTATGTGGCTATAGCCCCGGTACTGTGGGATCCCCCTGGGATCCGAGGGCTAAGCCCTATCCGCCAACCCGCGTCCCCGCTCCCAGTTCTGCCGTGTGGTCGTATGCCATATACAAAGTATAAAGGGCTGGGGCTAAGCCCCGACCCTTTCCGCCTCCACCCAAGGTTTCAAATAAACTTAAATAATTTTTGCACCAAATGGTAAAGAAGAACCACCAGTCGGGCGGGCGGTTAGCCCAGCCCTACCAGTCTGTTGCCCGTACAGGAGGTCGTGGGTTCGACCCATAGTAAACCCAACAAATTTTGAACAAACCGACGAACCAACCACGGGGTGCCACGTGATATCCCGTGACTGGGCTACGTGGCACCTCAAAAACCAACCACATCATGCCACATGTCAATTGTCGATTGGCCCACGTGCCTGCCACCTATCGACCGTACTGCCACCTGTCTTCCTGTGTGTCTTCCCTGTCAGCCTGCCACGTCAGCTACTGACGTCATCCGTGCCATGCATCACCCTTATAGTGGTGACATGTGTCACCCCTGGATTGGTCCATCCGTAAACCAAATCATCATACCACACTCTACCACATGTCATCACCTAAGGTTGCCATGTGTCGTCTCCAGAAGCTTCCACATGTCGCCTTCAGGAGCTACCACGTTAGCCTATACGAACTGTATGGACTATACAATCATCCCCTTTTTTCCCTGTTTGACTTTTCGGACAGAACGCAAATATCTTTCTCATATGGAGCCCGTTTGGCGAAGTAAATATACCGCCGAAATTAGGAAGCTAAGACAGACACAATGGCACTAGTTTCGTCGCATTCTGAGCACTTTCATTTTTTAGCATTTTTAAACCCTGTCAGGCTTCTGGATCCGATTTTGGATCACACCTCCCCACAAAAAGACCTTTTGGTCCCCAAAAGGTGACTGACAAGTCAAAAATCCCAGGATAGGCCACCCGGCTTGTCCTCTGTCTCTGAACTCTGTCCTGTGCACCTGTCTCATCAAGATCAACTGTAACACAATCATGACAACTGATAGTACATTATTAGCCATTTGAACCCTGTTACATCTTACTAAAGCCACTATCACCCATGTAGAAAACATTGCTAATGATAGCATAAAAAAGATGACTTCAAATGAACTGATATACTTGAATTATTTGCACGACATGAGCTTATCTTGAAGCAACTTATGATTGATTTTCCATTCAACAACCATGTCTTGTTCTTGCTTAAGATCAATTACTTCATTT
>JASDQU010324242.1:904-12955 GCA_032191745.1 Picea mariana
CAACTCTTGATGAATTGATCAATATCCATATTTACCTTGATGATATAATCATATACGTTAAGGAGCTGATAATTACCTCATAGTTCCAAGTGTTATTTCTGGGTCCTTTCAAAATTTCTTTTGTCCTGGATACTAACTCTTACATTCTAAAGAATTTACAAGAACAATTGTTTTCCTACAATACTAACGGTTCTCACTTGAAACATTACGAGGGACCAACATGCAAAGTTCTAACGCTGTTTGGATTTTCTGTATACTAGTAACCTAGCTCTTCTTTGTATTTTGCACTATTTTCTTTTCTGCATTACAGTAGTTTGACTTCTACTTTCTGTTTTAAAAATTCCCTACTGCTTTTACGTTTTTGTCATTTTATTGCTGCTATTTTAATCTTGCAATTTTACTTCTGTCATGATTTTGTTTCCTACCATCTTTTAGTTAATTTGGTCAAAGTAAGATGTTGGATCCGTTTTTCCACAGTGACACTCCTGCAAATCATTATTAGTCAATAACAATCAATCTTACACAACCGTTATGATGTTTCCCCTGAAGGCACCCTTGAATTTTTTATCTACTTCCACTGCTGTCTAGAAATTTTTTTGGGGTTATTTTCCGCTTCTGCTTTCTTTTTCTTCATTCATTTGAGAATTTAGGAGAGCAAGTCCACAAATTTTCTCCTTGAAGTTAAGAGCCGATCCCGATTGAACGATTATGCACATAGTGGTAAAACCCCTCATACTTAACACTTTTCATGAGTTTTTCCTGAATTCCCGGTCATTTTTCCATTAAATCCGCTCACTTCCCCCTATTGCATAATCTTCCTAGTTATATCTTCTTGACCTGCTGTTCTTGGTTTGTGAAAACATGAGTTCTGAGTTCTAAATCTGTTGAAAACAAATTTCCCTGTGGAGTCGCCAGTGTGTTGACGATTAAAATCGCAACAAGGTTTTTTACCCGCAAAGTATTGCTAAAGCCTATTATTATAGGCTAAAAAGATATATAATACTAGTAAGTGGGACCCCCTTGTAGATTGGGAGATCAGATCTAGTTCTTATTTCATGTTTTTGCTACTATTCGACATCACTTACAGGGTTCTACATGATTGATGAAATCTTGATTTTATTGGCGATGAATAAGGCATGTTGTTTGTTGTTTCGATTTCTCTAGGCTCTAATTTCATGTTACAATGGCCTATGTGATCTATTGTTATCCTTTCTATCTGTTCCTATATTCATTACCGTGACACCTGCACAAGAGATTTGTTAGTAACAACGTTTAAGAAGCAGTTGAAAATAAATAAAAGCAATATAAACAAAATGCTAAAGGAAGAGATTAAACTATAGTAATATGCTACTCTACATGCATTAAAATTAAAAGACCGTTGTTAATCCTAGCTAACAAGTTAATAGCTATGTGATTTGTTGAGTTATATGAAACATGGTTGATATGTGTTATGATATAAGTTGGTAATGGATAATCGTGATATGGGTGGCGCGTTTGACAAGTGATGGATGTTGATTCCGATGCATGGTTTAATTGAATGTGTTAATGGGAGGTTGAGTGGCGTGTACTAAGGAATTGAATGAGTGGGGGTGGATGCGACGTGCATTTTCTGCACGTCACTCCTACTCCTTCCACTGGCTACCACCCTAGTTTGGCCATTCTTCAACTGTGTTTTGCTGTGATTAGGCTCTGACTTTCAAGCAGATATTAGTTGGGCCATCCATGAATCTGCTCTAGTTATGAAATAGATATTGGCTCATAATGTAGGGGTTTGTGCTTTCCTTAAGTTCGACAACTGTGTAAATTTGTGATATTTTTCTTGAATGAATCGTTGGTGTGGTTCTCATTGCAATAATGTTGAAGTCACAGTGTTATTGATCATTTTGAGTGTTAGAAGCCATGAAGGCCCTCAATCATCCTTATTGGTCTTAGTTTAAGGGTTTTTTTTTGGTTCAGATTGGCTGGTTGTCTCCACGCTTTCTTATCAGCATACCCAGTCGTATGTTGTTATGGGGTGTACTGGCTTTGAAATGCCTTGTGTCACTGCGCATTGTTTCACTTGGGTATGGGTTTGTTCATGCTACTGATGGTTGCGCAGTGGGTTATATTGCTTCTTCTCGGCTCTGTTTTATCCCAGCGTTGTTAGTTGGTTGGTTGAGAGAGCCACGAGGGTTATACCCTACGTGTTCTAACTGTTGTTACAAGGCAAAAATGGAGCCTTTTCTCCTCTATTCATAGTCTCTCCTATCTCACGAATGGTCACCTTGTTAGCGAAGTCATTGGTGGTATAGCCTGTGTGTGCATCATTGGTCTCAAAGGTTTTCACCCGATGATGGGAGTCGACTCCAGTCTCCCTGTGTTGGTCCACAGAGAAAACCCTTGATTTCTCAAGCCTGAGTTTTGATAAAGGGAATCGTTATAGCCTGTCGAGTATACTGTTGGTTGTTATGAGTTGTTGGGTATTGTCAACAGTGTTCAATTTCTGGCTCATCTCTGTTGATTATGTTGATAGTGGTGTTGGTTTTGGTATTTAGTCACTGCATTGGTTATTATGACAATCAAACTGATAAACTCAACATGGTAATCTGGTTGATTGGAGAATTGGATTGAATGCATAGTCACTGTCTCTTACATTGTGATTATTGAATTGTTGACCAAACATTAGTTTTAATTGATTAAGTCACAACAATGTTTCGTGCGTGATGCGTGGGTATGTGTGGCGTTCCTACAACATGATAGGTTGAGTTAATAATTGTCATGAATGTGTGTTTTAAATTGTCTAATGGGAGTATTGCAATAATGGTAATCATGGTAGGGCCATCCACCATATATATTATGGATATTATTTGATTGCACCATCAGAGAGGGTCACGGGTTTTTAAACAAAATGGTTTTGTTAATTTGATCAATTTGTGAGGTGAGATCAGGGATGCTATTGCTGCCTCGTTGTATTGGATTGATAGCCCAACATTGTAGATGTTTATATTCAAGTAGTGAGACATGAAAGTCACAGAAATGATCTCACGTTTTGTTAAGTGGTCCGTGTATCCCACGTCGTATGAATTGAAATGACAATTGATGTCTGTCTGTTTAAATGGCAAATCAATATCTTTACAATTAAAATATGGATTGTTGTGTTTGACTGTCCATTATGTATGTTTAATGAATATCACACATCTTAACAGAGATAAGCACGGGTGTTATGGTAGTATGGTCTTATTACAATTTATTTGTTGATGGAAAGTGGTTGATGAGTTGACATTGAACAAAGTGGAGATAAGTGACTGTTTTTTTCATTTGGGGATTGTTTTAAAACATTAATTGGATAAATAAGAAGAATAGAGCTCCTCTACAGGTTGTTGTGGAATGCATACTGTCTTGTTTTGATGACACCGTGTTAAATATTTGATTACGAACAATGAGCAAATTAATGCACAAAATTGATTGAATTATACACAGTAATTGATCATTTGATCACAATGACTATTAGGTTGGTGTTGAAACTTTTGTGTTTGATATATAATGGTTTTATGGATTACTTAATTAATTTTATGAACAATATCTGCTCTCTTTCCCTACCACTATTTTGATTTTCGCTAATTACAATCCCCTTGCCTTCCCACATCCATTTTCACTCCCTGTTCTTAAAATTTAATTACAGTTAAGAGAATTCTATATTGAAATAGTTGGAAATCACATTTTCTTTTGATTGGAACACAGTTTTATATTCTTTGGTTTACATTGCAGTTGATTGTTTGTTGTCTTTGAGCAATAACCATGATTATTTTTCCCTCTCATTTTATCTTTTTTCGCTCAATACAAAACCCTCACATATCCCACAACCTTTGTTCACCCCCTGCTCATCGACAACAGTTAAACAATTTGTATAGATTGGATTGCATGAGTCTGATATGTTGTTGAGACAAAATCTATTTCATATTTTTAAGGAGTTGTCGTGTATGGTTGTTAAAGAGACTATTTTCTAATCAATCATGCATGCATGAATGAGGTTTTTCAGCTGAGGTAGCCATGGCAGAGGCAACCGAGGGAGAGGTAATTGGAACAGAGGCCCAAGAAGGCCAAGATTCTCCATACACTTTGATGTTGACTCGCAAAATTTAGGCTAGTTATTTAAGGCTGGATTTTTCATTGGATTGGGAAAGGAGTGGTTCAATCTAGGCCTGAAAGGCCTCCCTTCCAAGCACCACAAGCCCCTGGTATTCTCCTGCCTCCTCATGTCTCATTGCAACCCGAGGTTCCCAAAAACAACGGATGGCAAGAGATTGTCCACCCGACAGTCTCCCAACATCGTGGTTGGCCCAATTTGTCCTTACCTGCTCCCCTTCCTATTAACCAGGTTGTCCAAGTTGCAGTTGTCCACTCACCAGTTTAGTCCTCTCATGCTAGCAAAATGTTGAAAACCGAGGCCCATTATGCCCTTGACAAAGGAAAGGCCATTGCTGCCCCTTCCTCACCCTCCAATGGCTCTGATAAATTAGTGTCTTCCCGGATGCATTTGAGGGACGATTGTTCTCATGTGATCAACGAGATTAAGCCTAAAGGCTCAATGCAACCAAAGACAATTTCAGAGAAATCAAAGGGTGACAACAACAATCAAGGAAATATTGCATCTCAGAGTGGAAAATATGGTTTTTGAGTTTTATTTTATTTATTGTTGATGACAATTGACTTCATAAGTTTTGGACATCATGTTTTCTTTGGATATATGAGTAATATATTTTTTGAAAATAATTTCAAATATCAATGAGATAAATGGTCAAATGTGAATGTGATGATGGGAGTCACAAGGAGGGGTGTTTTGCTTAATTAACTAGTTATGTTATGATTGTTAAGAGCTAAAGAGAGTCACAAGGGGTCCCACCTACTAGTTATTATTTATTTAAAACTCTTATTATGATTTACTACTCTTCCCCCCTAACTAAAAAGTTGGTTGAGTTTTTTAGTTAACTTAACTAATGAGGTAGTTCAACTACTTCAACCTATTCTAATTTGCTTAAAGTTAAAATAAAGGGAGGAACAAGAGGAGGATAGAAGGAGAAACATACCAAGGTTTTCTCTTTGAGTTTATGTTGAGATAATTCAGTTTTTATTCATTCCTTAATTTATTACAAGCCTAATTCTTTTTTATGATAGCAGGGTCTTATTGTAGACAACAAGATTCAAGGATGAATTACATAATTCAGACACTTCTTTTTCAAAGGTGTTGATCTATCTTTGATAGTCTGTGTAGACTGAATTAGTTTTCATGACTGACAAAGGCTATTGTGTAGAGTCGAGTGGGAAACAATCTGTGGCAAACTGATCCATCTTTTAGAGTTCAATTTTTGATTTTCTGTCAGAGGTCCTTTTGTATGTTCCGTTAGGGATGTCTAAGTTTGACTTTGGTCCGAAATTTTTTCACGAAATTTTGTAAAGAGAATGACTCTTTGGTGAATTAGAATGAAATAAAGGATTGATTTATGTCTCATATGTCTTAATTATAATCTTGGTTTCTTTGTTTCTATCTCTACATTTATTTCAACAACTGTTATATTCAGAAAACCATATAAATAACGAATTTTGCAGCAAGCTTTTATTTATAAGAGACTAGCCTAAGAACTTGTAATCAATACTTGTGAGTTAGGATATTATTTTTGATGGCTATAAACATAGGGTAACATTCCCATCTATTTTTCTTTAGCCAAGCAGAATCTAAAAATGCTTGAGTAAGATTATTTCATATATTTTCCTCAACACCCTACAAACAGGAAAGTCTAATGTATTTTAGATTAAGCATTCTTTTTAAAGGCTTGATTTAGTCAAAAGGTACGGTAGTGAAACTAATGGTGTGATCATGAGACGAATAAGGAGGAGAAAATTAAAGCACTTTGAAAACAAAATTACTTCGAATTTAAAAGCAAAGCTTTGTAACTTCCTCTTTGTAAACTCAACTTTTTTTAATTGACATTTCAAGATCTTGTAAAGAAAACTTAAAACTTGCTTTCGTTTGACTACAAACTACTTATGTTTCAAGAAATCAAGAAGAACTCGACAATAAAGACTATTTTTCCCTTTTGCAAATAACAACTTTAACTACTTTTCCAAACGAAAATGCAATATATATATTTTTGAATAGCTTTAAACACAAAAATTAAAGTAAATATTTTTCTTTTTTCAAAGAAAGTAAAAAGGATAAAAAGAAAGCTGAAACAAGATTGGAAAAGACCTTCATCCCATTGCGGATCACAGGGATTCAATCAAGAAACCAAGAAGGCAGATCTACAACTCAACAAATTGCTTAAAACCTATCTAGGGTAAACACAAGAAGACTTAGGAAACAAGTAAACTGGAGCCTATACCCTAGCCATGGCTACAAACAAAGACTTTGAACTGATCTAAGAAAGCTACGAGAAGTGTGAACTTCAATCAGGAAAGAGGAAAACTACCTCTTTTTCAAAAAACTTTCATGAAACATAGACACGGGTTGTTGCATCAATAGTCTGTGTATGTACGTGAGATGTTTACTGTGCAGAGTGCGTATGTATGCAGGCTGACCCAAGATAGGGCATGTACACCTCTGTATCTCTTCAAAAAATGAAAAGACCAGACAATTCTACAGGGAAGGGACAACTGGTATGCACCCTGGAGGTGACTATAATCCCTTGACAGACTCATCAAACTTGAAATAAACTTTGAAGGAAAACAAAGCAATCAAACAACCCAAAATCTCCTAAAAAACCCTAGAGGCATTCCCCAATATGGTCACCAGTTTTGCTAGCGGGAAAACCCCCCTTTTAACTACACCAGGGTTTAAGATGTAGACATAGCGAATAACCATTTAAAAGTTAATCAATTCTCTATTCCACCCCAAACATACCAAAACAAACAAAAAGAAAGCAATAAGATAAGAGATCAAGTAACTATACCTTTGATCCCACATCTGATGATGATCTCCTCAAGCTTGGTAGTTCCAATGATTGCACATCTCCTCCCAACACTGACCTGCATTCAAAGATAGGAAAACAAGGACTAAAATCATGCTATTCTATTCATGAGTTAGGGTTAGATATCAAATGCTAAGTATAAATCAATGAAAATACACAAAACATCATCATTTGGGACAAGAAAATGTGATTTTTTTATTCATCAAACAAAGATTGAAACTTACAATCTGTGTCGACCACCGTTCTGAGAACTTGGGCTGGGCTCCTCTTTACCATGTTCCAAGTGCACCTTGAATGGATTTATTCTCTCAAACTTCTTATCACCTCAATGGAAGGGAATGGGTTGAATGGAGGAATAAGGGGCTGATGAAAGAATGCTGAGGCAATATCTCACAAAAGGCAGGAAAATATTGGGCAAGGAGGGGAAGTGAAATTGGGCAAAGTTTCACTGTTATTATGCTTGGTTGTGAAATGAGACCCCAAAACCTCGGAACAACAACCAACGCAGGTCCAATCGTCGAAACGCCCCTTCCAATCGTCGAGCACATGACCCGTCGAGCGTTATCGTTATGTTCCAGTCCTGATGGTGGCGCTCGATCCACTAATCGTACTAAACAACCTTCACCAATTCTGTACTAAACACTATCTAACCTTTTATATGGAAAAATTATGGTTATTCGATTGGGTGACGGGCTATATCAGGTGGATTAGTTGGGAAACTTCCAATAGCCCGTGAATTTTAACGAATTCCTTGCACATTTTTAATTTTTGCAAATTTTGCAAGCATATGCGAGCTGTAATGGTGCAAAATGTGTATGTACGCTAACTATAGTGGTGCAAAAAACATATGTACGCAGGCTGTAATGGTGCAGGGTGCGTACATCTTCTAAAAAATGGTTTTTTAAGAAGAGCTTCTCAGCAGTGCTTTTGGAAAAATATGCAAGTAAGAGGGCTAAGGCCATGTATGCATGAGTAGGGAATTTTAGGGCTATAACAAAATTGTTTGAGGAAAATATGATGTTGAGAGAGTAGACGAAGAACTCGATCCACATGAGCAAGATGGGATGTCCATTTTTTACTATAGATGAGAATATTATTAAATAAAATTAAGACAAAATGGCGGAGAAAAGGATGAAAAACATGATTCATGAGGCTTTGGAAAGTGGACGGAGCATTACACAAGCTAAAGGGCATGACCAAGAACTCATAGTGGCAATCGTGAGTTCAAAATGCAGTCTTAGGAATGTCAGCCTCTTTCATACGTATTTGGTGGTAGCCAAAACTAAGATCAAGTTTAGTAAAGTATTGAGCACCACTTAATTCATCCAATATATCATCAATGATAGGAATGAGAAATTTGTCTTTGATGGTGAGTTTGTTGAGGGATCGAAATTCATGACACATGCGCTAAGAGAATTATTTCTTAAGTACCATGACCACAAGAGAAGAATAGGGGATAGTACTAAGACAGATAATACATGCGACGAACAATTCTTGAACAATTTTCTCAATTTCATTTTTCTAGGAAAAGGGATGATGATAGGGATGAACATTGGGAGGAAGGTTGCTGGGGACGAGGGGAATGGAATGATAATGAACACCACGGGAAGGGGGAAGTCCCCGTGGAGTGGAAAAAACAATTTGATATTTGTAGAGGATGGATTGGAGGTCTGTATGCATAGAGGGTGTCTCAATGGCTTGAATGGAATGGAGTTATGCAATAATGTCGGAATGAACTTTTTTGAGGAGCTTTTCCATGCTATGGGAATTGATGATATCAAAATAACCTGCTGTGATGCATTGGAACTTATACTATTGGCCCTCCTAGTTGAATTGCATGGTTAATTCCTTAAAATACATGAGGATGGGGCCAAGAGTCCTTAACCATTCGACACCCAACACAATGTCACAACCACTCATGTCGATATCAAACATATGATATTTCATGTTGTACTAACCAATTTGGAGACGCACATTTTCACAACACCCCCCACATTTCATGGAACCTCCATTGTCAATCATGATTTGAAAGTTGTTGACTATACGTATATAAAAATTAATTTCTCAAGAAATGCGGTGATGAATAAAATTATGGGTGATTCCACTTTCAATGAGGACAATGACCTTCTGATGCTTAATGTAACCCATTAGCTTGAGGGTTTGGGGAGCAAAGAAGCCAATGAGATAATTTAGAGAAATGATCGGTTCGACTTTTGGGGGGTCCGAGGGTGGAGTAAGTTCAGTGTTTTCAGTTGAGTTGACCATGGGGGGAGCCTCGACCTCTTCTTCAGAAACATCCTCAGAGATGGCCACAAAATTCTTTTGTTCCTTACACTTGTGCCCAAAAAAATATTTGTCATCAAAATTATAACAAAGGCCCTTGAGTTGGCATTCAACCGTTTCTTCCCGGGTGAATTTCTGGATCTTCTGTGGAATGGAAGGAGGGGTGAGAGTGACTGGTTTAGGGTGGGGGATAAAGGAGGGTTTTCTAGTTTGAGAAGAGACAACCTATTGTTCTTCCTTAGCTCGTTTAGTATATTCCACCCAAATCTAGGGGTGAGCCATGAGGACGTGGGCATGAATCTCATCCTTGAGGCCACTAATGAAGCATTCTCAGAAAAAAGCATCAGACATGCCCTTCTTGCGGAAATCCATGTGCTAAAAAAAAACTGTAAAGTCCTCCACTGTGTCAGATTGTTTCAACTTGGTCCAATGACCTAAATGGTGGGTGTAAGTGTCAAAGCATTCATAAATATCTGCAACAAATTATGTCCAAGCCACATACCCTTGGCATGCATTTTTTCTCCATTGCTACCATTACCAACATTCTTCATCTAGATGGAGAACACCATACTAGAGTTTGGCCAACTCATCAGTAATGCCGTACAAAGAGAAATGATGTTCCATTTGAGTTACCCAACTGGTGGGATATGAGCCATCAAATTTGTTCACATCCAATCGAGGAAGGCATAGGTCACGCTGAAAGTGATGGGACTGAAAATTCTAGGATTTGGAAGAAGTCTCACCTTCGGGGCACAACGATTGGTCAAATGATGTAAGGTCTGTTGATGATTGCAGCTATGTGAGACATTCTCCAGGACATAAACCCGAGAGAGATCCCCTAATAGGGGTGTGTGTTTCCTATCTAAGACATATATGGAACATAGAGATGGCCTCCTCCTTACAAAGAGTTGAGAATAACTCAAGATAATTCTTCTATGTAACGTAGTGAGAAAGGAGATTTGTAGAGTTGGATGTGCCTGTGGTTGAGCACAAGGTGAACGTGTGAAATCCCAAAGTGCTAGGTGCATAGTCACGAGACAAAAATGAAGATGATGTATTAGCCTCCTCTAAGAATAGAGTTGATGAGAAACTCCAGATGAATCTCATGTGTAATGTAGTGGTAAAGAAGATCTGTTGAGTGGATGTTCCTATGGATGAGCACAGGTGAACGTGATCCTAGTGGCTGAGAACTAGTGAAGAAGTGGTTCTTCTGTGTAATGCAGTTCTGAAAGGAGTTTCTCTTCTGAATCCTTCTTCTTCTTGAGGCCTATCTTTCAGTCGTTTATTCTGAAATTTGAATCTTCTTGGTGGAGGAGTGTCCCTGTAATCTTCTTTGTAGGTCTTCATATCCCCTTTGATTGTTTCTGCATAGCTTTTTGGATATGTTTCTTGTTCTGTTTTTTTGGAGTTTGATCCATTTTCTGTCTGATTATATCCAAGTCCGGACTTGTCATGATGAGGCTTTTGACTGCTGATAATGTTATCCAAAACTTTTGAGCCGTTATGCATATTTTTCTCTTGAAGATCCTTTCTTAATGTGACAATCTCTGCTTCCAAATTTCCAATGATCTCGTCTCTTTATTCTAGCTTTTCTTTGAATACTTCTTCAATTATTTTATCTTCTTTTATTTGAACCTTCAAATTTGTGATCATTTGTTCTAGTTCCCGAGTGTTTTCTTTCTTGTCTAGTTCCGCTTGTAGCTTATTGTTTTTCTTCTTTTCTCTTCTTATAACTTCTATGGCACACAACAATTCTTCTTGGTAGTCAACTTCCGCCTCTTCATATTTTTCTTCGATGTCTTCTTTATCAGAGTCTTCTATTGCCATGAATATAACTCTTTCTGTCTCGCTGTCACTGACTTCATCTTCATCTGATGAGGATATGTCTTCTTTGGTGCATACGTTTTTCTTGAAAGCTTTCTTTGTGGTTCTTTTTCCTTTATATGTGTGTTTGATATTTGAGTAATATTCATCATTCCTCTTATTTTTCTTATGAGAACATTTGTTAGCAAAATGACCAATACCATCACAATTAGAACAAATCAAAGAAAACTTACCTTTATATCTGTCGTTGGTTCCATTGTTCAATCTTTTGATAGAGTTGTCCATTTCTTCATCATATTCTGAGATGTCACTGTTGTTGCTATGTTATTTTTCCTTTTGCTTTCCTTTTTGGATGCTTTGAAAGTTGCTTCTTTTATATTTGGACTTTCCTGTTCAGTTCTCTTTTCATATGCTGTGAAGATTCTATGTAGTTCATCCATGCTAATTGAGTCTAGATCTGCTCTTTCTTCTAGTGCTGATATCTTAGGATCAAATCTCATAGGAAGAGATCTTAGTACCTTTTGAACAATTACACTCTTTAATTTCTTCTCCCAATCCTATGATTGCATTTACTGTTTCATCGACTCGTAAGAAGTAAGATGCAATATTCTCGTCTTCCTTCATCTTTAGTTGTTCAAACTGACCTTTATAAGTTTGAAGCTTTGTTTCTTTGACTTTTGAATCTCCTTCATAAATATTTTGAAGCTTGTCCCAAATCTCTTTAGCAGATTTACAATGTATAACTTTGGTGTATACTGATTCACAAAGACCATTCAAAAGAGCATTTATGGCTTTGAAATTATTTTTCTCGAGTTTTATTGTTCTTTCATTTGTCGGTGGAACTGCTATTTCTTTGTATCCATCTACAATAGATTGCCAAATTTCAAATCCCTGTTCCTGTATATATGTTTTCATCCTTCTTCTCCAAAATGCATACTTTTGTCCATCAAATTGTGGTATTCCATTTTTATACATGTTGTTTCTCTCCATGATCTACCTT
>JASDQU010324247.1:1659-12956 GCA_032191745.1 Picea mariana
AGGCACCCAATTGCATCTCAGCACAGCTTATCATCCCCAAACTGATGGTCAAACGGAAGTTGTCAACAAGTGTTTGGAAACATATCTGAGGTGTTTTTCCTCTGAAAAGAAAAATTAGTGGGATCAATGGTTACCCCTAGCTGAATGGTGGTACAACACTTTCTACCATACAGCTACATGCATGACTCCTTTTGAAGTGGTATATGGACAGAAGCCACCTTCAGTTCTCTCATACTTACTGGGTACCTCGAAGGTCCAGGCGGTTGACCAAAAACTTACAGTTCGAGAGGATATTCTCTGTACCCTCAAGGAGAACTTGGTCATGGCATAGAATCGCATGAAGAAACAAGCAAATCAAGGTCACTCTGAATGTCAATTTGCAAAAGGGGATCAGGTGATTCTGCGACTTCAACCATACAAGCAAACTTCCCTCAAGGCCGAGCATTTTCAGAAGCTAGTGCCCAAATTTTATGGTCCTTATATAGTTCTCAAGCGTGTGGGACAAGTCGCGTATCAGTTAGCTCTGCTCAGTCATTCGAAGCTACATCTTGTTTTTCATGTTTCATGCTTAAAGAAGGTGATTGGAACTAGGTGTCAAATTCAAACCAACCTTTCCTAGTTAGTTGAAGAAGGGTCCATTTGGCTACAGCCAGAAGCAGTTTTGGACCAGCGTGAGCATCGCCTACGTCAAAGAACCATCAAGGAAGTTCTAGTCTAGTGGAAAGATACAACTCCAGCAGATGCCACTCGGGAACCAACTACCATTCTGCAGTAGTTTCCACATCTCAAGCCTTGAGGACAAGGTTGTTTTTAAGGGGGTGGACATGTTAGGGTCCTAACTCGCACATAGGTAGAGAAATATATTCGGATGTAATAAAGGTCAATATTAATAAGGCCTTTCAATAAAATAGAATAAGGTGGATGTAAGAAGACCTAATAGAAGCTTTCACTTCTAGAAGGATCTTCCTCTAGATGCTCCTCTTGATAGACATATTTAGTATAAATAAGGGTTGAGGGTATGAAAACCCTATCTTGGAGATTATTGTAACAGAGCGTTGCTCAACTGGAGGTTGCCCCTTCGAAGAGGCCCGTGAACATTGCTTTCTGAATCAAAGTGTTATTTATGTTGTTGTTCTTATATCATTTATGTGTTATTGTGGAGATTATGTTGGTTATATTACTGTTATTCTGCCATTTCTAGCATTTTATTTATGTTCTGCATATTTTTTATATCTAGTATATTACACAACTTGCATCATAATCAATCATTAGGATTACATCTCTTTTCAAATTTGAGATATTTAAGTCATATTTTCTCTTGAATTTGTCAATATAATCATAGTTGCATATTCACCCCCTACATCCAAAGCTCAAATATGAGCCTTTATTTGAGAGCATTGCTATCTTTTTTGGCATTTCTCTAGGAATCATAGGACCGTAATTCCACCCTCAAGGTTCATTAGTTTTACCCTTTCTCTCGTGTGAGATGGGATCCTTAAGACATACATCTTGCAAATGCCCTATCACTTGATAGAGTCTACACTTAAAATATGTATTCTCGTAATCAAGTTCAAGAATCCAACTCCAAGAAAGTTAATATAGGATACCCTTCCCATAGTTGAGTTTGACACAAAGGCATGCACAAGTGATTATGGTCCTTTGGGCCTTGTCAATGTCAAGCACTAGAGATTACTGCAAAGTTGATCTAATCTATCCATTCACATGTAGAATTTGCAAAAGAGTTTTGATGCACCAGCACCCCCATAGGGGTGGTGGTAATAGATAKACAAGTGAKATTAAACTCTATGAACCATGGTTTAATTAAAAATGCTTGCTAGTCCCATAAACCATGGTCCCTCTTCCAAGACCATCTTGTGTTTATCAAGATCAATGAAATACACAATAAAAAAATCATTTCAAAWGGAGAGAGTGTGGAATCTATTGTCCATGTGGTAAGAAAAAATGTTGATGGACACAACCCATTAAATAAACAAATAAGGTCATGGTAGCCATCAATGMATTTAATAATTGCTAAAAATTTCAATTTTGCAGYACGGTTAATGGTCAATCATTCCACAATAATTGTTCTTGAGGAGGGAGCCAAAGGGGAAGAGCAATCAATTTGGACAAAATATTTGAAAGAGAAGGGTGTGGAAGAAGAAAGCATTCGTTGGCTCATAACTCCACGACACAAGCATAACAAGTTGCAATAGTGAAAAACTTGCCAATGCCGCCATCTCTAGGAAAATAGTATACATTTAATTGCTTACTAGCTAAGAGTAAACATTGCATATGAAAGGGAATCACTTCTTTAATCAACATGTGATGGTTTAAATGAACAACATAGTCTCTAATGGCCATCGTCAAAGTGATAGTTCTCTTTATTGGTGATCTTACAAAGATTTTTAAAAAAATGTCTTTGCCAAGTTAGAGCCTAGTTCAACATTTTTATCAAAAAATAAGAACTAGTCTTTCATCAAATTGTTTGATGTCTCTATGTGATGTTTAATCATAAATATATATACTCCATCAAAATTTATTGAGACTATCATAACAACATAGATACAACCTCCCCTAAAAATTTCATGTTAAGGTTAATTAACTTTTATAATCTCTACTATAGTATCCTCCAATATGTTTCTAGTAAAAGGCAACATGAAAACTAAAGGAAAAAAAAAGGTAAACATGAAACGTTCAACTTAGAAACAAATATCTCCTTTAAACCCGAACCCAAATTGCATGGTTCAACAATGATAAATCTAAAACCAAGTCAATGGTTAGCAAAAATTGAAACCTTGTATGTTTAAAACTAGCATACCCAAAGTGGGGGAAAGGGAATGTCAAAGGGACGCAAGGTGGTTATGCTACTTGAAGATAGGAAACGTTTTTTTTTTTTTTTTCCTAGATCTTCCACTAATAAGTAATAGAGGATTGATTGAACAAGTTTTGTGAATAAATTAAATAGATTGTTTAGAGGACTAGGTGACAATGGACATATGGTAGAAGGATGCAGTGTGTCCAATCATCTTAACCGCCACCTGCATGAGGAATGTACAATGCAACGAATTTCAAATCTCATGTATCTTCATCGAGATTGCGGAAATGTTCATACACAGATTTTAATTATCATAATTCAAAATATCTACATACCTAAATACATGTTGTTCCATCCCAAGGTACTTTCCCTCTCTCTTGATATATATATTCAGTGAAAAGATCTTAAGCCACCTAGTTTCCATTTATAGCCATCTAGAACTTATTTTCCACGAATTCTCAATGCTTCCAAACATCAATCTAGTTTAGTTGGCATATGGATGTATATAGGGTACTCTCACTTGTGAATTATTTTCAAATCCTACTTCTCTCCCTTGGAAGTGCCCACTAGCAGCACCCTTACTAACAAGATCTGCATCGGCAAGCACTCGACCTAGAAATTCATAAACAACATGGAATTCAACCACTTGGGTTCCAAACCCCTTTCCAACCCATAAGACTAAGTAGGAAAAGAAAAATTCATAGCAACAACAAGGAAACACATTGTCCATACTCTTCTTATGACCGGCCTTTGAATGAGATTTTAGTGTAGTGTTTGTGAGTCTATAATATTTTGCTTTTTGAGATGCATTTGAGCTAAATACCTCCCATAAGGAAACAAGAGATTATCAATATTTAGTGAGATAAATTTGAGTAGAAATAGGTTAATGAGAATATATAATGTGGATTGTTTTATGGATTCTAAAGCAAAGCAATAGCTTTTCAATTGCAAGGAGAAATGCAATAGAGGAAGATTTCATTATTGAAATGATACCATTCCACTTTCACAAATATGAAACAAGAAATATGGAGTACCATGTGACCATCATTCTACTCACATGAAAATAAAAATACTTCCACAACCATTATCTCCAAATTTACATGATTCCTTCCACCCTAAACTGCTAACAAACAACAAATGCAACAATCCTTAGAAATAATAGATAAGGATAAGGAAATTTTTAAATGAAATTATAAGGATTAGGAAATTTGTAGGGGCCTTGATAAGGACAATGATGTGTGAGACAGAACTCACAAATTCAATTTGATCAAATCCGATCGAAAGGTAGGAAATGGAGATGGGATATCCTTATTAGATAATATGTTATGTTGATTAATATGAATTGTATTAATTATGAAAATTATTATGAAAATCTCCCTTGAATTACTTCAACATTCCTACTCACCCGTTTAGGGAGTATGCTAGTTTATTATATCTTAATTTTTTACTTAAAAATGTAAGGTATAACATTTAAATTTCTTTAATGTCATTTCCGTTTCTCCAATCAACATATAGTTGAATAGTTTTACTTGTATGGAAAATGTATTAAAATAAAAATGTATTTCAAACAATATAACAATTCTACTTTATCATGGTGTTGCAGAGTTTAACAATTAGTTTTGTAACTAATAAATCATTTCTCTACACTAGTGTTATCTAAAATTTATTTACCAATTTTCGACATTGTTCTCTCCATTTTATACAAAGCCTACCCTACCATAAGAACTCAACCATGGAGGGTAGAAGAGACGGTACACAATAATGTTTCCTACCTTTCATAGATTACAATCACTTCATTGTATTCTTTCACCTTTAAAAATTGTTGGCAATGATAGGTGTAATTGTAATACGTGTTAAACTCCCTTCAAATATTCAAATTCTCCACCCAACACTACAAGGATGGGGTGATTTGTTCATCTATTTTGAGTATCTAAGTGTCCCTGAATCTTCTATACTAACGAGTCACCAAAACATCAGCAACACCCATGGCTACAAATTGCACATCATATTCAATCAAATCCACAATTGGTTGGAGCCACTGAATAGTCTCGTGACTGAGTTGATCGACCACAATACTACCATTCCCGAGGGATTTCACCTCCACAACCCAAAATCGAGGTTAGGGTATGAGTACAAATACTTTACTTGAAAAAAATCTCTTTATAATTCTATTGGTGCACAGGCCTAAGGCCATCACTCTCTCCCTCCTCTTCCTCTTTAATGCACTTTGTAAATTGAAACTACTTGCTAGGTATCTGATGTTTCTCTTATTCTTAGAATTAAGAATTCCATTGGATGTATGTTAATAGACTGCTATTGTTTTAATAGAAAGGTTGAAGGCCCTATGTCGGCGTTGATTTTGGTGTTGAAGAAGGGAATCATTGTGAATTATGGATTGTTCATTGGGATTGAACCATTGAACATATGGATTAATCCATGAAGGTTCAATTAAAGATAAATGCAACTCATTTTTTCCTAGATCCAAGTTATAGGTTGAATATTGTGAGGAGGAAAGGTTTGATTCCTTTATTCGGCGATGATCTGGGGTGGTGTTTCTAAGAATGCATGGATATCCTTTAAATGAGTCCATGCTTTCTAGGTTCTTTGACATGTGAAAGGTATCTCCTTCATCGCCCGAGATTTGGTTGGGGGAGGCACCTAATGCAGATTCCTTGGATGACAAACCCTTGCTAGTATATGCATTCCATTTTATTTCATCAATCATAAGGCCACATGTAGACCAATGTCTCAATATTAGGCATCTCGCTAGTTAGGGTAGGGTAAGTGATAATTAGGATAGGTTTTCTTATTAGAAGAGCTTATATTCTCATTTGATTAGGACATTAAACTTTATAGTAGGTATATTTAAATTGCTTTAGTGACTAACTTGGCATAACTATAGGTGTTTGATTTCATTGTAGATATTTTTCTTAGTTAGTTATTGTTTTCAGTAACATATTCTCCATCCTTTGAGTTTAGTGCCAACATGGGGGAAATATATTATAGGCTCTAATGGGTTTCCCATATAAATAAATGACCATATTAGTGTTGGACACATTGACCACACTAAGAGGGGGGTGAATCGATGTGTGGATCTTTTTACAACTCTTTCTTCCTTTAGCTAGAAACCACTTCAAACGTTATTATTCATTCACAATTAGCTACTTGCATATATCAACAACATTCATTAATCATAGAGAACTATGAACTATCATCATAATGAACACCAGATATATGTGTAAGCTTTTGTATTATGTTGTTACATGAAGATTACAATCTCCTAGGGTTTATCAATACCAATTGAAAAGAGAACCAACTCCAAGAGAGTACCAACTCTCAAATACAAGACCCAGCTTGCAGATCTCAACACCAAATGAGATGTGAGGATTCCAACCCTAAAATACAAGACCCATCTTGTAGACAGAAAATAATTTGTCATTGAACAACCTGTATCTGTGCCATATACCATATCATCAACTATATGCATATATATACCATGTCATCAATGAAGCATCTCCAACAACCTATGCATATCCCTCATGCATGAGTGTTTCTCACTCAACCATCCAAAACTTTTGTAGTTGTCCTAAACGTGTAGAATGTTGACCTCGGAACTTGCTTTCAGACTCTACGGACCTAGCACCAACATCTACTCAAGTTTTCATGAACTTTTCACATGTGTGCGACTTCCTCTTCTACATCTCGCGTATGTACACACTTTCCTCAACTGCATCCCACGTACGTACGCACCTTCCTCCACTGCGGCCTACGTACAACTCAGAAACTAGGGTTTTCCTGAAACTATGAGATTTTCATCATCAACCCTTCTTTGCTACCTAAGAAAATGACACTAAATCCTTAGCAAAAGATCATTAGATCACAAGAAAGATAAGCAATGAATACATGTGTGAGTGTGCTTATGAATGACTCCTTGAGGTGCTTATATACTTGTGCTAGGTAACTCCTCTCCTTATTTTAGGGCTTCTAGGGTTTTCTTGTTACAACAACTTTACCCCTTTGACTAAGACTTATAACAAACTAGGGGATTCTTGTCCACTCTTCGGGGCTTCCAACTTTATAAGGCCATATCTCCCTAACCATGAGGAACCACATGGCATTTCGCATATCATTGAAAACGACGCAACAAATAGTATCCATCTATGTGTGAGTTACCTTCATTTATTATGTCATTCATGAGCTAAATACTCATTCAACTATGGGATCCTTAACCATGCTTTAAGGGTTTCTTGTAGACTTCTTCAACGCGTCTTTATGTGAGGTCCATGCTTAGAGATATGCCATAAGGGGACCACTTTGAAGACTTCTCCAAATACACCCATCACATCAGTTGACATCAATCCAATAGTCATTGACATCAATGACAACCAAATATCCAAACAAATTGTCCAATAATTGGTTCCTCATCAATAATCCAAACATATGGTGACAATACTCACTAATATGATTTTTTAAGTCATAGTTATTTGCATGGTGGCGCAAAATCTCAACCACTAAGTGACATCTTGAAACAAAGAAAATGAACAAACTTCTACGCATTTATTTTTCGATTACATAGTTAAACATCCTCGAACAAGTTGTGACATGTTGCAAAACAACTTACAATCCACATTGACTTGCAATCAAACTTAATTTTTTCTTTTTAATGAAGCACTCAATCATAGAATACTGAAGCATCAAGTCCCTCTAACTCAATAACTCAATATTTAGGAACCAATATAAATATCCATATCACAAATCCATCATAAATAAAATTTTCAAATATACTATGATCTCTTAGAGCCTTCTTTGAGCAATCAAAAATAAAATTTGAAATATTTTAAAAATTAAAATTATTATATTTTCAACTTTTAATTATTGTATTTTTATATATATTATAATTTAAATATTAAAATAATACCAATATTTTCATTAAAATATTATAATATGTACAAAATATTTTATAATAAAAACTACAACTCTCACCTTTATATTGAAGCCTATTAACAATAAGTATATTGATATACTTTAATCCTTTCATTAACTAGCAAAGAGACGAAGATTTTATATGTTATCAATCCACCACGAGCAATAAGCAACAATACTTAGCATTTAATGTTGTAGATGGTGGTATATACATCGTCGGATGACCTTGGTATATACATCAGGGTATATTTGACGATGTATATACCACCTGCCCCAACATTGAATGCTTCATAGCAGGCTATATATTTGACCCAGGAGGATCTCCACACAAGGATTCATTACTTTTCACACCATGGAGAAGATCATTAAAATGTTAATTGATGATAGGTGACAAAGTTTAAAAAAGAATGATTAATGTTTCATTTAAATTGTAAAAATTATTAATACTTTAAATGAGTGTGAGAAGCTCATGTATTATTCATTCAAATTGGAAAAATTATTAATACTTGAAGTGAGTGGAAATTACTCATGTATTTTCCATGTAATTTGTAAAAGGGGAAATTAGTTGTGTGAGAATCCACCTCACAAATTAGTTTCCTAGTTTTAAGGGGAAGTTGGGAGTCTCATGAGTTGGTTTGGGATTCTTCCTCATTTTATCACAAGTGGTTTCCTAGTCTCAAGGGGAAGTTAAGAGTCTCATAGGTTGGTTGAGATGCTTTCTCATTTTTGTCCTTGAGTTGTTATTTAGATCCTAAATTTGTGGATCTTGTCTCATTGAATTATGGAGAGAGGGAAACTATATAAATTCCTTATGTAAGCATTGTGGAGGAGGCCCCCTTTAGGAACCTTGGAGAGAGAGAGAGAGAGAGAGAGTTTTGCATTGTGAGGAATGTAGTCCTTCTGGTGTCTGAAGAAATGTCACTTATGTGAGAGTCTTAAGTTCTCTTTGTATAAGAGAAGGTTTCTCTGGGTTTTCGGCACTGTAAGGAGCATGTACCACATTTTGTGACAAGGTTCCAGCTCTGTCTAAAGGAAGGAAAATAAAATGATTTGTATTCCAAGCGGATCTAGAGATGTAGCTAGATTCTGGTGAACTCTATTAACACATGGGTGTCAAATTATATGTGTGAGTTTTGATTGCATTCTTGCTTGATTAAGTAGAGATTTAATTGCACATATGCACGTAATTATGACCATTTGCTCACGTTCATATGCAATGCTTAATGATTATTTTCTCATGTTGACATGTGATTAAGAGTCAGTAAAAGATCCTCATTGTAGAATTTTTGTAGAGAAATATTTCACAAAAATTCTCAAATTAAGTCGTATTAGAGCAGGTCTGACCAATTTTGAAGATTGTGAATAATCATAGGAAGTAAGATTAGGGACCGTATAGGTTGCTTGGTTGCAATCCAAGAAGAAGACAACATTGAAGGGGGAATTCGTTGGTAAAATTTAGATTTATTTTTCAATATTTATCCATTTTTAACAATTACGGTTGCATCAGAAACTAGATTCCAAGATGCACCAAAGGGTTTTTTTTTTCTCAATATCCATCTCTATTTATAATATATACATCCCGTAAGAACTGGATTTTGTATAGTCACGGGATATGCAATCACTAAAATGCAGATTACGGACAGCATGCACAACAAATTTGAGAAAATGATATGGCGTTGGAAAGTTGTTTCAGAGGCAGATAAAATCCATCTCATTATTTATTGAACAAATCAATGTTTAAAGATAAAATGTTGTTGATACAATTCGCCCAAAAATGAGAAAACGGACGCTGAAAATGAAAAAATGTGTTTTTCTCTCAATAGAAGATTTTGTTTTCTACGATAGAGGTTGCAAATAGAACACATAGGTGGTTACACAAATGGGTATCTTTTGTTTTTTTTTATTAACATCTTGAATTGTGAACTCACACTGAAGCAAATCTCCCCAAAAAGAATTAATTCATTGTTGTACGAACTGCAAAATTCATACAAATTTCATGGCCTCTACAGAGGGTTTCATAGGGCATATAGTATCTCATTTTGAAGGATTCTTTTTTATCTCAAATGGGTATTTTATGGAATTTGATTTCATTGCCTAGTTTATGAGAGATCGGTGTTTGAAGTCACATAGTTCTGTAGACAATACACTTGTGCGCCCCTTGTGTTTTAGGAAGCATTTTCTCACTCCACGAGTTAAAAGATAACAAGTATCTTATATCAAAAGAAAGATCTCTTCTAAATAGCAAATGGGCCCTCAACATAATTGATTTCATCCCTTGTAACAAAAAGTTATGAAAAAATTGCAGTTATGGTGCATAGTGATCAGTTGTTTACACATGACGTAGGTCTGTATATTTTATTGTAGAACAAAGTCGTGGATTAGAATTGATCCAAGCACAAGTTGGAATATGGTTAAACTCTTTTCCATATATTCATTTTAATATGGTTTTTGATTTAAAAGGTTGCATTTGGTAACAAGAGGCATTTATCTTGAGAGGTTTTGAGAGTGAGAGGCATCATATTTGTTTGCCTAAAGTTTCTTTGGCAGCATTGAAAGACCATTATTGGTGTAAGGAAATATTTTTAATGACTGCAATATTTGTAATCCATGTATGTTGCATGTAAGCCCTCAAGAAGGGGGAACTTATAATTTTGAATCATTCAAAGGACTCAAAACCATATTGTTGTTTCCTTGGACCACCCTGAAATTGAATAAGGGGGTCTACAAGACAATTTCATTTAAGTGTGATTCAATCCATTCATAGTGTCTATTCAAAGGGTTGATTAACTTATTTATGTTAGATTCTCCTATTTGCTCCATTTACATTTTGGAAGTGCAAATTTGAAGGCATTTGTAGAAGAAAACCATGGGCCAAGGATTGAAGCGAGCGAGACTTCAAGAGTTGGAAGAAATCAACTAATGCATTCAAGAAGAGAATGCAGAACTCAGAAGGCTTCTACAAGTTACAAAGGATGAGAAGCAAAAATTGAGATTCGTGTTAGAAAAGATTGTGGAGAAACAAGTTGGAGAATGTTCCACTACAGAGGAGGCAGAAAGTCCCTCCAAGATTAGGCATGTTGGATTACTGAGAGGGGGGGTGAATAAGTAATAGAGCAATTTGATCCTTTTTAACCATATAATCCAAGTGTTATATCAATGTATCATTATCATCCAATAACTGCAGAGTAAATAAGCAATGAAAAAATGAACAATCATACGCATACATAATACACAAGTGTTTTACGTGGAAACCCAAAGCAGGAGAATACCACATAATGTTTTTTCTTATATGTCTTAAAGAATTACATTCATTGGAAGAACCAATTTCCTTTGTTTTTGAGTTGCAACTGGAAGGAGGCTCCAACCCCCTAGTTTCTCAGGCTACAACCTAAGGGAAGCTCCAACTCCCCTATTCTCTGGCTACAACCAGAAGCAGGCTACAACCCCCTATTTTCTCCGGCTACAACCACCTATCCTTGCCCCATCCAATCGCCCTGAAGTAGAAGTAGAATGATGGAACCACTGTCACACTAACACTGTGAGATATACCATTGTAAAC